>PVIY010043712.1:0-20152 GCA_004026745.1 Myrmecophaga tridactyla
CGAAGTAGCCGAGTGTGAGCACAGCGTGGGGGGGCTGAGCGCGGCGTGGGGGGCTGAGCGGGCCGGGGAGGGGCGCGCGGACAGTGGGGGGGGGGCGCGGAGGTGGGTGGGAATGTCACAAAGAGGCGGGGCCGGGCGGGCATACGTACACACACACTGCACGCCCTGGCGCGCGTGCCAGCGCTGGCAGCCGTCACACCTGCGCCCGGTGGCCCCGGGCCGGCACTGGCAGGCGCCCGAGACGGGGTCGCAGGGCCCAGGCAGCGAGCCGTGGGGGTCGCACTCACACTCTCGGCAGGAACCTCCGGGGCTGTTCGGGCTGCCCGCGTAGCCGGGGGCACACCTGCATCGGAAGAGCAACCGAGGACAAGGCAACGGTTAACAGCAAGTCCTGTCTCTAAGCTGTGTGTGTGTGTGTGTGTGTGTGTGTGTGCGCGCGCGCGCGCTCACACGTGCTGTGAATGAAACAAAACTGATATCAAGAATTGTTGGCTCGGGAGTCAGCAAATTTTATGTCAAGGGCCAGACAGCAAATGCTTTGGGCTTGGCAGCCCAAGAGGCTAAACAGACGCTGTTGTGTAGGAACTTACACAAAAAAAATTCCCAACACATCTTTTTACTGATGGATTCCAGACAATTATTGAGTGCAAATCATTTTGTAGTGCTGATCCACTAATAAGAAGAACGGAATTCTTTTTTGCAGTATCACATTTTACTTGTTTGGTGTTGAAAGGAAATAATTCTTATCACCAAATTGATTGTAAGTGGTTTTTCTCCTGAGCACGTGGGCTGGAATCGACCCGGGGCCTCCCACGTGGCAGGCGAACGTGCTGCCACTGAGCCACCTGTGCAGCCCATGTTTCTCTGTAAAATCTGTCTTAGCTCATGTGCCGTGTAAAATCAATTTGCCCTGCACTGCTCTAAGGTCAAAAGCTTTTCTTTAAGTCTTCTATTTTACATATATATATATATATATATTAGAGATGCATACGGTTATGTATTAACTCCTAGGCTCTCCTACACTCATGCATTTTAGATATCAAGATGGCCAAAACAAACGAAAACATTTTTGGCCTTCTTATTGTTTTGGTTTATTTAACTGTTGCTAATGTGATTGCACAGTTATAGTCCTATATATGTCAGATATTGTGTTTAGAGCTCCACATACAGATTTACTTGGAAATACATTTTGCAAGCTGAAAGGCCATGGCTGTATAGAGCCTTGACTTCACCAGAATTTACAAAACTTAATTATTTATTTACTAAATGAGTGCCAACACTTGTATTGCCATTGGCAATTATCTCAAAGGAAGATTCTTAAGTGAGTGATGATAATATTACTTAATATTGGTTTATAGCTGCAAAGAGATTCATAATCTACTGAAGTGCTCCTAGAAGAATCCAGCAAAGGAGCGGGTGAAGCAGAGCACGACAGAGAGAGAATCCAGGCGACGGTGTGATGCCAGGTGAAGTCCAGTCCCCCAGACTGATTCCATGGAGAGTTCTTGACAACAAATACCCTCTTAGACTGAGTGCTGCTTTGGGGCAAAGGGGTGGGATTTCTGTACTCTCTACCACTTGGCCACTGACTATGGGCCACCAGGAGAGAGGGGTAAGTTCTCAGACAGTTTTGGCCGTCTTCTGGGAAAGGGGGCTCATTTGTAGGTGCCAGGGCAGGACACCAATGAGAACTTTACACACTTGATCTTGACAATAATAGTGCAAAAGTAATTGGGGTATCAGCTACTCCTGATATTAAAGAGGAAAAATGGAACCCAGCCAAGTTGGTGGAACCAGTCTATGTCCATGGATCTTTCAAAAAGTTTTATACTGCTATTATGCTAATAATTATCATGTGTATGTAATGTTAATAAGTAATAATATTCTGTTATGTTAGCGATAATATCTTTAAAATGCTAAAAATGGATGCTGCATCTTACAGAAAGTATGGATCAGGAAGATATTAATTATACCCTTGCTAGACAGTCAAGTTGGAATTGTATTCCTTAATTTACCATTTGTGTTAATATAGTATTCATTTTAATAGCTAAATAGATGTACTATCAGATTTTGTAAGAAGTATGATAAAAGGAAGTATTCAAATAATATTGTTTGCCTGTTGAAGAAGAGAACTGAATAATAAATACTTTGTACTAATTAAAAATGCTTGGAAAAGTTTATATTCTGAATTATCTGCACACTTGCTATTGTAGTGCTTTTGTGCCTTCACAGTGACTTGCAAGCAGTTATTGCTGGAAAATACTTTTCAATAAATTAAAATGAGTATTATGCGGCCAGCTTTTTTATTATTGGTAACTACTGATAAGCTTTTGGAAATCAATTTCATTTCTTTGTACTTATGAATCATACATTAGATAATTTCTGAAATGATGTGGATTTTTAACGAAAATCTAAATATAACATGGATGTAACAAAGAGCTCTAGTGGGGAGAGAGTCTAAAGACATAATCCTAGTTTTGCAAGCTTCGAATGCAAGCTGCCAGGGCTTAGGAAGATGCAGGATTAGGAGAGGGGTGTGCCCGCTGCGGGGCGGCGCATCGTACCTTTGGCAGTGCTGGCCCTCGTAGCCGCGCGGGCACGCCGTGCACCGGTAATCGTCCTGACCCTCCATCACGCACGACGGGCTGAAGCTGAAGCAGAAAGAGGAATTAGCTACTCCCCTCCATTACCTAGGTTACTGGACCTCTTTTTGGGTGACCATATAACTGCTATTTGGAGAACTACTGCTGAAGTTTTATTCAAGCGTAGGGCATCACAACTGAATGCTTCCAATAGTAGTGGATGGATAGACAGGCAGACAGAGAGATAGATAGATAGATATTGACTGTTTGATAAAGGAATTAACAGTTGTCACACTAAACATCTTGTAATTTTGGAATTTTAATAGGGATAGGGCAGCCATGGAAAGAGTAAACACTAGAAGATATGTCAATTTTTCACTCACAGGGGAAAAAACATAACTGAATTCAAACACCCATGTCTGATGACAGAATAAGTATTACAGAATCTCTTTCAGATAATAAAAGAAGCATGGAGCTATATAATTTTTTTCATAAAATACAGCCCAATTTGCCAATGGCATTTCAACACATGAAGTGTGAATAAATGTTTCATTAAAATTCAAAAGTGCTTTTTCTAATTAACAGCTAGATTTCAGACTACATTTTACTTTAAACATAAAGCAATATAACTTAGTGCGAGGAAAGAAGAAAAATCTTTTTTACATGAAACTGGGTAAGAACTGACTATTTTATGATCTTTTCTAATAATTAGGTCTCATATAACTTGCCCTGTGCTTTCACTTCCACACTGGTACGTCACCAGTTTGCCTTGTTCCAGGATTTCTGATTATTTCTCTCTACAAAATATAGACATGAGAAGATTTAAAGACTAGACTAAACTAACATGCAGTTTTGGACTGTTTCAACTTCTCTCACATGCGAATAGTGCTTCATTCCCTATTTGTTGCAAATGGTGCAATGTTGCAAACACCATTATTTGATTGGCTTGTCCTGCTAAATCAGCTGGTGCTGAAAAAAAGCAAGAAGGAGGACAGGCCAGAGTCAGAACTCCTATGGGTCAGGTGCCATCAGGACGCTATTTTAGGTTCTTCTAATGCATTAAATCAATAATGCATAAATGAGTGATACAGTAAACTCTTAATCTTTATAAAACGTGAACAAATTGTTCTGCTACTTAAACTCATTATCCAACAAATATAATTTTTACCTTCGCTACTTAAACTCATTATCCAACAAATTTATTTTTTATCTTCACAAAAATAGACCTCTAAGCATATAATCAACAAAATTCTGTCAAGTTTTTAAATCTCCAATTTAAAACTTGATGCTTAGTGCATACGCACACACACACACACACACTATATATATATATATATGCACACATATATACGTGCATATATAAATGTGCACTTGAAAACAGATTTTATATATTTCAAGTGTAATTCTGGAAGGTCAACATAAATAAGATGTACAGAAATGTACTATTTCTGGACCTCTCCTCTTCCCTTTTCTCCCCTCACCTCTCCTTCCTTTCCCTCCCTTCCTTACCCTTCCCTCCTCTCCATCCTCTTCTCTCTCCCCTAAATGATCTCCTTCAGTCTTGGAGGATTTAAATACCACAGATACCTAGATAACTCATTCATTTATATCTCTAAGCTTGGCCGGCAGCAGCAAACTCCTGAGGGGATGTGAGCGGTAATGCACTGTCACAGTGTAAAGAAGATGGCCATGTTTCCTTTGGTAAGAGATAATAAGACTTGAAGTGAGGTCCTGGAGGAAGCCAGCGATCACTCATCACTCCTTACCCCTTACTTTCATTGCCTGCACAGACTGATATTCACATGAAATATTTCAGTGTCCATCTCTCTCCAACTATATCTCAGACTTTATTTTTATTATATCTCAGGAATGAGTGTCTCTCTTCTTTGCTCTGGCTACTTTCTTTGCTTCTATCTTAATCCTTTCCTTTTCACCATATATGGCCCTTGCCTTGTTGACTAGCCCCATATCTTCCAGGCTTTATGTGGTGATAGTAGAAGGTCCATGAAATCAATTTAGTGGGTTGTGGTTGAAATTTAAATATAAATATATATGAGTAAAAATTAAATGAGTAATAGTAAATATGTATAATGTAAAAGTTTATTTCTTAAAAATGTCTTCCAACTCTCTATCATATTGTATTATATATACATATGGATGGATAGATAGATGCATGGGTAAAATAGAGAGAGGCACACAGGTTTCTGTATACTAGTTCATGATGTAAAAAAAAGTATTTCTCACAATGTTTTGTGACCGATAAAGACCGCAAGTCACTGAACTAGCCCCTTTGATTTGAGTCCTGGATATTTTGTTTTTTTACAGCATCCTCTGCAAAGCAACAATATACTTAGATTACAAAAAGCAGATAAAGCAAAAAAAAAAAAAGAATACATACTTTCATTATTGCTAACTAATCAAGATCATACTTATTATTCTGGAAATTTCTGAAAGCTGTCAACTCACACCCTTGTAAACTAATGTCTGCGCTCACCATTGATTGTCAGAATTCACTAGTTCACCCTCCTATTTCTTTGCCTCATAGTTACTCCGTCCCCCTTGCCATGTCCACAGAACTCCAGGCTTGCTGGCCACTCTCCTGCCTTGGCAGCTCTTGCCTCATGTCATGCTCTCCTTTCTCTTCTGACTTCCCAAATTCCTTAGTTCTGACTTTCCTTCTTTCCGTGCTTTTTCCTTGGGTGATGTTCCTCTGGGAAATCATATCTGACTTTCATTCATTTATTAGCATATCTCTTTCTTCACCTGCTCCTCCAGTTTTCACATTTCCATTTCTTGCAGTGATTAGCATATTTCCATTCAGATAGAACCTTCAGATAAATTTTACCTATTTGCAACATAAACTGTCTTTCTTCCGCAGCAACTGTCTCCTGGCTTTTCTATTTCGTTGCACGGCACCACCTTTTTGAGGGTCAATCTCTCTCAAACCTTGGTATTCAACACCTGTCTGACCCTCAGCCGCACAGCTTTTAGTTGTCACTTGCACAGAGCTGCGGTCAACAATGTTCCTGCATCTGTCTCCTTGTCTCCATTCGTGCTGCTGTCACCTACCTGTGGGCTCTAATTATCTCTTGCCTAAGATCCAGAGACAACCTCCCAGTCGGACGCTCTGTTTTTCTTTTCTGCCTGTTTCAATTCATTGTACTCAGATCTAAGATAACAGTCTTCCTAAAGTGTAGATCTGATCACGTTAACCTTTTCTTTTTTAAAATACAAACTTTCAGTGGTTCCCCAATACACAGAAACTTAAACAGCAATTTCTTAGACTGATATTCAAGGATTTCTACAAGATAGCCTCCATTCTCCCATTCATTTTCATCTATATTAAATTCTATTTGAACTCCATTCTCTAATATCTATTACTTGTTAGTTCCTAAATATGCCTTGTGTTTTCCATTTTTATGTTTCTGCTCATCTAATTCCCTATTATCTCCACCAGTAAAAAATCCACCCTTATTCCTTATTATCTCCACAAGTAAAAAAATAATAATTGTTTATTGTAAATACCACTACTCCTTCTTGTATTTCCTTGAATCTTCCTGAATTAAATGTTTTATTTTGTACCTTTGAATTCTCTTTACATTTTAGGTTGACTTCTCTTAAGACACACATTTTATAGTGAGCTTTGACAAGAACGGGTATGCTCCCTTTTATATCTACTGTAGCTTTTAGTGGAGTGGCTTTTTAACTAACTGTTAACTTTTTGTAATCCAAATGGTTCAAATTTTAATAAATTATAAAATCAACACCTCTTACTTAAGGCTGGGCATCAGGCAGAGATTAGGGAAGGGAAGGTAAAAAATATTCTTTTTCATACACCTGCCCCTTGGCGCGTGGAAAGACTCTGGGACCGGCACGTTTTCCTCAGCCACAGCCACGTTACCTAAACGTTGACATTTTGACACCCTTTAAAAAGCACATGAGTCTGGCCAAACGAAAGAGGAGCTTAGAGAGGAAAGGATGGTAATTTAGTCCAAAATGTTTTTACAATATCTACAAAGTTGAAGATGAAGAAGAAAATGGAATGGACACGGGTGGAAAGGTCTCTCCATCGGAATTGACGGGGGATCCTTTCATACCGAACGGACGGTGTCTAGGGTTCTGGTACTGAACAAACAGCATTTTCAAAACCAAATTCTTAGGGGAAAAACTGTCCTATCATCTAGAGATTGAAGTTTATAAATACCTAAGAAGAAAGTGTAGACAGCTTAGAGAAAAGGTAAATGAAAACACCTAGGGGTTTTCACCATAAATAAACCAATGCAGAGTGTTCAGGCAGCACTGAAATAAAATATTCCAGCTTTTGTTTCCCCTTATGGCTGTTTCCATGGTACCAAGCTCAGGCGATCTTAACAGAAAGGGGCTGTGATTCCGTGAGAGCCTACCTTATTTTGGAGTATAACAAACCACATTGCTCTAATTCTACTAATTTTCAGTCATTTGCTTGATTTTTCTTTATCAATGTTGCATTAAACACATATAATGAACGGAAACAGTCTATAAAGGTGATATAATATGCACCCAAACAGTCCTTTATACCTGAATTTATGGCAGAACTATGTGCAAGCAGTAGACCTATATATATATGAAATTATGTGCATTTTGATAAACATTTATCTTACAAATATTTTTTCTATTAATATTAATATTTACATTTTAATTAATAAGGGCTATTGATTTAGAACAGGGTTTCACCATACAGTATTTCATGTGCTTACTTTTGTCAGCTTCTTATGTTGTTAAAAAATTTCTATCTTAGATTGACATTTTGTCTATACAGAAAAAAAATTCGCCAAATCAGACACAGCCCATGCGTAGACAGATGGCATCAATGATCAGGAAACCTGGTTGTTTTTCTCAGTCTTACTTGTTGCTGGAGGAGAGCAGAGGGCAAGCACATTGCCGGCAGTCATGTGGCTTCCCCTTGACAATTCCGTAATATCCGAGAGCACAGCGCTCACAGAAGTCGCCCGCGGTGTGATGCTGACAATTCTGTAAAGGAAAATGGAGAAAAAGGTTAGTTTTTTATTTTTTCCCCGCAGAGTGTAAATGTATCATGCAGCTCCCCACCTAAAGTGTGTGTGCACATATGTGAACAAACACACAGAAACATACACTTTATCACTGAGAGAGAACTCAGTTCCTGATATAAATATTTTTAAAGAAGATTTATCGTGTGAGAAACTAGTACTGGGTTACTGCAACCACACAGAGTGTAAGAAGTTTCCCTTTTTCTCTACAGCAATCACTGTGCAAGTTCTTCTCTTACTCTAGATCAGGGGAATAGATTTTAAGAGTGTTTACAATTTATTATATCATCTGACCAGTTAACTTTCATCCCAGGTTTGAGCTATCCCAGGTGCTGGGAAAAGCGCCAGAAATAGTGGGATCTCAGCACATCAGTGGATTTTTAAAGTCAAACTATGATGGGAAGGATAAGTGTCTTATGGTACAACAACAGCTGCAAAAGGCCAGACTAGTTACCATGAGACTGTTACTCAACTAACTAGACAGGACACAGTCTGAAATCAGCAGTCTCAGGACAATATTTTATTTTCATAGTTGGAACTTTAGGACACAGTTGAGTAATAAGCCTTTAAGACATTTACATAAGGAAATGAGAACAGTTTCAGGACAGTGTATACATAGTTTTGAAATTAAAACTCATAAAGTAGAATAATATTTAACGACAGCAATTGTTCCTGGAGTAAGGAATTATGAAGTGCTACAGGCAAGTCATTGAAACAGACCCTGGGAAGAATTAGGAAGGGAGAAAAGGTAAAAGAGCTTCCTATATCTAGGAATTTATTTCCACGCTGGGAAAAAATTTTTTGATAAATAAGGAGTGAGGCTTCTTGGGCAAGAAGTGACCTTTGGCTTTGAGATTGAAAAAGAGGGAACAGAGGGAATTGGGAGTTAGACTTGAACTTGATTTTATAAGACAGGATTTGAAGAGGTCAGAAGGCTGACTTACTTCTAAGCAACATCAGAAGAAAAGCTGAAAAGCAAAAAATCCAGGAGCCACGTAGATGTGCATGCTAGCGGGCTCGTCTGCGGGTGAGCTGGGCTGCAGCCGCGGGGCCTCTGCTGCCCCTGTCGGACCTGGAAGACGTCCCAGGTACCGGTGCTTCGCTCGTCGGTCAGGAAGGAAGAACATGCTATGCTTTATGCGTTCTCCAATGGCCACACAACGCTGGGCAGGGAACGCGTTGCCTTCCATGATGAAATAGAAGTGAAGTAATTTCACCACAGACATGGCCTTGTTTTTTCTACTTAGAAATTCTCTTGATACTTTTTGAGATTGGATGACATTCTCTGTGGCAAACCATGATGCTGCCATGATGAGTTTTAGACCGTTTTTGTTTTCTTACATTTTTGGTGCTATATTTGAAAATATATTGTGTCACCTACAGATACATCTTATAAGTGTAAAATGGACCCAGCTTTCCGACAGGAAGAGGTACAAATCTTAAGCTTCCTAATGCTTTGCCTTGCTCTCAGCAGATGATAGCTCCCTGCTTCCTGAGAAAAAGAAAGCCCTCCTTTGGGGGTTCCCTCACTTTCCAGACAAGCCGTTCACCCTCCTGCCTGCATTCTTTCCCTTCCCTTTAACATTTATTCCTGCCCCTGCAAAGTGGTGTTATTTTCCCTGTCTAAAGGGACCCACTCCTCCTCTGGTTCCCTGCTCTCCTGCCTCCCCCATTTCTCCCACATTTCAACCTCCCCATCTTTGTTGGTATCACCATTTGAATTTACTCAAACCTTTCCTACCTTAAAAAAAAGCCTCAGGGGTTTCAAGTTGCTTGACAATTTATAAAAGTTAACACTCATAGTCTCCAATTCTTCATTTCCCATTCATTCTTCAATCCGACTTCTGAGTCCACCATTGAACATAGTCCAGGCTCATAGATAAGCTCCCTGTTGCTATATCAGAATTTACTGACAATAGTCAGTCCTCACAATGTATGGGTTTTCTGTAGCCACTGACATTTTTAAATTGTAATTTCTTTAAAATTTTCTTTTCTCACGGTTTCTTTGATAGCACCGTCTGCTGGTGTTCCTCCTACTTCTATAGCTACTATTCCTTATTCTCCTCCATGAACTCTTCTTTCCCTTCCTGTTCAGTCACTACTGGTGTCCTTGACTGTAACCTTGACTCCTGCCACCTTTTGCTCTGTACATTCTAACTTGGTGATTCACCCATTACAAGACTGCAGTTGTCATCTCTATGTCCCCAAACTCTAAATGTTATACACTCAGCCTAGACAGATCTAATGAGCTCCAGACTTACATGTCTAATTGTTTCTTGGATATATCTTATTGCTTATCACAGAAGCACCTTGAATTTGAAATGCCAAAAGTTAAGCTCATCTCACTTCAAACCTGCTGACACCCCTGCATTTCCCATTTCATCCGATGTGACTATCATGTACTTACTTGCCCCAGCCACCAAGGTGGCCCCTGCGCCCTAGACACCGTTTTATCACTTACCCCATGGTTTGATTACTTTTCTTTACTTCTCCTATTTCTATCTGGCCACCATCATCTTTTATCTGGGTGATTAAAACATTCAGGTAAGGCTTCTGCTTCCAAATTTTCTCATGCAGTGATCTCTCCACATTGCAATTAGAGTGACCATTCTACAGAACATATAAAACTTTTGCACGCCCATATTGGACCATCTGAAAATCCTCAAATAGGCAATATTCTCTCTCACTTCTGGGATTTTTCATCTGTAAAGTCCTTGGTCTGCAATGTTTTTACCTCCTTCTACTTTCTAACACCTACTCATCTCAGTTCCTGCTCTCTGCTAACACTCCCTGACACCCTGAGGCTGAGTGAAGTACTCCAAGCTCAACACAGTGACTTAAACACTGTAGGAATTCAATAACTATTTTGAATGAGTGAATCAATGAATACAAGTTCTAGGCAGTGTGGATAAAATTGGTCAGGTTTCTTAAACAGGCCAAGACTTATAAAAAAAAAAAATTACCAGCTGTGCAAGATGGTTTGTTGTGTTTTGATATTGCACAAAGTTCCATAATCCTTCCTTATTCGACTATTTGAAAGAACCACTGTATATCAGCAATGAAACAGCCATTCCATATTTAACAGTAGCATTGTTAAAGATAATGGTTCCAAGATAAAAGTAATTATCTTTCAGACTCATTTCACTCAGTAAGGTGTCAAATGATGAATGAGAGCTAACTGGGGAGTGCTTTAAGAACATTTTTATACAGTTATAGAAAAGATTGTGTGCCAAAAATACACAGGATCTTTAACAATAATCATATTTTGCTTTTATAATAAAATTGCTGCATAATGGACTGTCCAGCCTAAATATAATGCTGATAACTGAATCAAAATACTTAAAAATAATGTTGATCATTACTAAAAATACAGAGATTCAACAATATGGTTTTGTTTCTCTTATACCTACAACCCTTTATAATTTCTTCATAGAGCAAACAAGTGTTTTTGTTTTTTGCATGGGCAGGCACCGGGAAATGAACAAACAAGTGTTTTAACTTTCTCTGGACAGTCAATATTTTACAGCATTGCTGACTTACTAAACTTTGTTAACTGACTCGAACATCCTGGCTAAGTCTACAAACCCAACATATAAATCATCATACTTCTGAAATTTTTTGATATAGACTTTCATGTGACGCTCCTGCCTTCTTTGAAAGAGTGGACATAGTTTCTCTTGTATAGAACTTAACTTTTGGGAAAAACTTCTATATTTTAGATGCCTAACAAAAAGTTTAATTACATTCTGAAGAGTGAATGTGCTAGTAGTGTCTTCCCAATAATAGATGAGCATATGATATTTCTATGTTTTTTGACTTGTTAGAAAATTAGTGATATATATTCTTTCTCTTAAATCAAATGAATATAGCATTGATATTATACTGTCTTAGACCTCAGGTGAGAACTTACTTACTTACTCTAACCTGCTATCATTATAGGGATGCCCTCTGAACTTTCCTTGAGATATTGTAAAATGCAGTAATTCTTTTAAGGCAGCCCTGCTCATCTTGTGTAACTATGCTGTGAAGCTTTTTCTTCTGCTGAACAGAAATTTGGTTCATTCTAATTTTCAGCCAGGGCTCTAAGTTCTGCCTTCTGAAGCTATGCAGACAAAAATCTATCCCCTATTTCCCTCAAATATCTAAAGAATACTAACACTTCCTAAATCCCTTTCAAGCTACACATTTTTTTCTAGCTAAACACTTAACTATCCTAGTTTCTCTGAGTTACTCTTAAAATACAGTAGACTACAAATCTCCAGCTGTGGTTTGCAAATATACTGAATGTACTTCCTTCCTTGATCTGGCTCTTGTTCAAATGCCCCGTGTTGGCACCTGATCAATCTGTAAGCAAGTTAAGACCTCCTCTCTCACAAGATTGCTACTATGTACCATTTCCTCTGTTCTTTCCTTTGAATACTAGGGAAAGGCAAAGCTCCTGCATCTCCCATCTTCATATTCCCACAAGACTTTCATGTTGGAAACGAGGAACAAACGTCATGAGCATGAATGAATGTGTGGATCTACCTAAGCATAAAACTTCTGATGTTAAGTTCATCTTGTTAGCTGTGGCTTACAGTTCCACCCGTCAGGGTGGAGCTTGAATATGTGATAATCTCATCCAAATCACTGATAAAGATTATTAACAGACAGGGCGAAACACAGCCTGTGCCTCGTCATTGGAGGTGTCCCCAGAGGCTTCTCGGGGATCACGTTTTCACCAACTTATATCCCGTGAACTTAGGCATGGCCTCCCACCCGGCCCACGTTCTCAGCCTTCTTTGGGAGGATATCATGAAAACATCCTGTCAAATGCCCATTTAAACAAACCAGGGTTTGAATCATCGTTCTGGACCTTACTGATTTATGAGTCAAGCTAACTAATTTATCTCAGCACCAATTCTTCAACTGTAAAGGAATAAATAATCCTGTCTACCTTTTAAGTATTTAAGGATAAATGAGATAACCCATGTACAGCTGCCAGCCCTGGGGTTGGTATCATTGGACTGGAAACTTACTGTTATTATTTTTCTAAATTTGAGATATGATGTATCATACACTATGAAAAATGTGTTATTGCACCAGAGTTCAAGAAACTAGGGTCTCAGATATTGTGTGTGTGTGTGTGTATGTGTACAGTAACCCTAACAATTAGTTTTAAAAGGATTATTCTGAGTGAACCTTTTCTGATTCCTAATGAACACTATTCATTTTTCCCACAGTTGAGATATTGGTTAAATAAGCAATCCTTAAATTTTATTGGAGATCAAAATCAATGTTTCCTATATTCTGTTTTCCTTTATGAAACCTAGAATGACATTTCACTGCTTTCCGTTCTGTGGCAACCTTCATATCTCATGATTTCTCAAGGAGTTTTCATAGGTGGCGCTTCATCACGTTTGCAGATTCTATTAGTGCTCCAGGCTTTAATCCACCCGGGCCTGCACACTCGGACGCACTTGGTTGTCTATATGTGCATTTACTCTCTCTCAAGGTCTGGCGGAAGCATTTTGTAGTGGATTTGAAACCTGATTCTAACACTTTGGAGCCAAAGCTCTGTAGATTTAAAGTTTGCTAGCCTTAATTTTCAGAGCTGTAATAAGATGCTGATAATTCCTATTTTGGCTAGGTTGTTAGAAAGATTAAATAAGATGAGGTTATGAAACACCGAAAACGCAGAATATTGTAGTTACGAATCTGTACATTTACTGAATTTAGGGCTAAATGCTTAATCACAGATTTTACTGGTGTTACAGACAAGGCAGTCAGTGATGGAGATTTACTTTTTCTTTTCTTTTTAATATAAGAATGCTGGTAGAGTGAAATAATATTTTCACTATTTGATCCTGGGAAGGTTATTTGAGCCAGCTGTGTCTTCAGTATCCCCATGTGAAAAACAGGAGAAATGCTACTGAGCACGGGGTGAACTGAGGATGAAATGAGATCCACGGGGAAATTCTGAGCAGTGTTTCTTCTCTTACCGTCTCCCACCCATCCCCCGTGCTGCAATGCCGGCCAGCTGTTAGGCTTCCATCTCGAAGAAAAATTTCCTTCAGGGTAACCGTTACTCAACTACTGGGAATAAAAGGGCTATAGGATTTATAACTGCCCGGGATGAGAAAACAGCTCTCCTGCAAGTGCCTTTAGGATTATGAAGAGACTAATTACAAAGTATTGGGGTATTTATTTCATGGCAAGAATTCTAGGCCTGTAGAGCTTCCTATAATTTTGCCCCCACCCTACCCCATATTTTTGAAGAAATGTGTAAAACAAAAAAAGAAAAGAAAAAAAGATAAGGAAGAAAATCTAGCATGTGCTGGAATTAAAAATGGTTTTTACGCCTTTGTTTAATTGTCAACTGATTGGTTGTTAGAAAATAAATGAGGGATAGCATGTATGCTAATTATTTCATCATCTTATCCCCATCTTATTATCATGATCGCTTTCAGGGAATTTAACAAGTGCTAAGCAATATTCTAAGCATTTTCTCCATTATTTCACTGAATCCTTAGAATACTTTTATAAGTAGGTAAATTATGACCTCCATATTCTGATGAGGAAACTAAGAACGCACCAAGGATAAATATACTAGGGAGGGGTGAAGCCAGGTTCGAATGAACACAGGCTGAACTCCAGTCCATATCCTTTCTTAATCACTAAAGCAAAGTATAAATGATTGCGATTTTAAGCTGGGATCCAGGAGACTGGGGTCAATTGCTATCTATATTGCAAGTAGAAAAAGAAATCAGTCTGCTTCAGTTTCCTTAATTATAATGTGGGTGTGACAATAGCTATTTCCTACGGGCCACACTGGGCTGTAAAAGATAGATAATGCTGCCTAAATTCAAAAGCTTTACGTTCCCTGAAGGAAGTTATAAAAATTCTGAGCACAAAAATTTATACTCACTGTGGATGTCTGATGCAAGATTTTATTTTTTTTATTTCCTATTGGGTTACTTCACAAAATAGACTTGTATTTAGGATCTTTAAGGTAGGAAAATAGCTAATTAGGCAAAGAGGACAGTATAAAGACAACTTTTACCCTAAATAAAAATGAAGTTAAAGTGTATCTTTTATGAAAGCTTCTCAATTAGTCAAAAGAAGCAAACATAACCCTGTTAAAAAGTGCTAGCAAAAACTGCATAAGAAAGAAAACTGCATTTAGTGCTCACTTAAGAATGTGTATTAAAAAAAAACAACTACCCCCTCAATATAATTATAGAATTTTGCAGGCCAGCAGATTGGTGAAAGATTATTAGACCAAACCTAATACTAATTGTTTCAAGAATGTGTGTTTAATAATAGTCAATTATTCTTTTAGCCCATAATGTCATTCATCATTCTGTTGAAGATGAAAAACTCTATAATCACCTTTGAGATGCATCATCATTAGCCCTTCTCCCTTCCATAAACATCTGATAAGTTTCAATATCCTATCTTGATTTAAAGAAGATATTCTTAGGAAGCCAGGAATAAAAGGAAGTTTTCTTAACATGATGAAGGTTATTTATCATAAACTCACCATCAGCATCATAGTTTAGGGAACTTGAGGCATTCATATTAAAATCAGGGATAAGATAGGAAGCCAATTATCCTTCTAGTTTACATTTTTGGAAGACGATGTAGAAAATTTGAAGTCATTATAGTTTTCAAGCAAGAAAAAATGCAATTATAATTATTTAAAGATGATATTATTGTCAAGAGAAAAATAAATGAAAGAGTCAACTGAAATACTTCTGGAAACAAAGAGAAAGTATCTGGATATCAAATAAATGTACGAAAATCTATTCTGTTTATGTTTACTAGTAATGACCAGTTAGTAAATATGTTAAAAAGAAGAAAGGGTGGGGTGCATGGGTAGTCTAGCGGTTAGAATGCCCGCCTTTCATGTGGGAGAAAGAACCTGCCTTTCATGGGTTCGATTCCTAGACTATGCACTCCGCTCCCCCCCCCACCCAGAAAAAAAAATGGTGATATTCTCTCCTTTGACATGAAAGTGTAACACACTTAGAAATTATTTTAATATGAGAAAGATGGTCCTATGTAAATAATAATAAAACAATTTACTCTGAGACATGAAATGTCTGAAAAGGGAAGGATATCATATTCCTGGACTGAGGGATGAGAACTGAAAACTGTAAAAATAGTTCTTTCCAAATATGTTTAACAATATTCCAGTCAAAATCTTAGTTATATTTTTTTAGGGGAAAGATTGAAGTTGTGAATTAAAATGTCATCTGGAAGAAAATGTAAGTACATTTAGTTAAGAAAATTAGAAAAAGACAAGAAGGGGTCTTCCTTTAGTAGCTATGATAACTACTATAAAATACAGATAATCAGAGTCTTATAATAAGAACTAAAAGGTAAATGGAACAGTCAAGATAATTCTCCAACAGATATTATAAAAGGGTAAAACAAATTTGTATACATTCAAACATTATGCTACACTGACAAGAATACAGAAATATTAAACGTTTCCAGTACTGTAAAATATATTTGCAGAAAGATAGTTAGATTATTGTCCCACATCCCAATAAATATTAGAGTTGGATCTAAAATTAAATCATAAAAATAACAGTTAGTACTATGGGACCTCAGCAGAGGAGCCGCAAGTCACGGGGCTGGCTGGGGGCGTCGTGAGGCCAAGCGCAGTCAAGCGTGCGTGTTTCTCCCAGGCCTGGGACGGGGCGTGCCCCCCGTAGAGGCCAGCGTGCTGGCGCGGAGACAGCCCAGCGACAGGGAAGGAGCAGCTGCTGGGTCTGAGAACCTCGGCTGGCCACGGCCCGGCAAGCAAAGTGGACCGAGAGCTGTGAGCCTGGGGTATTCACGACGCCAAACACCGGCGACAGGCAAGCGAGGTGGACACTGACGGCAAACAGCTGCTGGCCTCAGCACAGGGCAGCTGAAAGCCAGATTTTAGGTTCAAGAGGGAGTGTGGGGGAAGCTGCAGGCAGAGCACACCTCCGAGGACGAGATGGTACGGGACAGAGGGGAGAGTGGGGGCCAGGGAAAGAGAACAGCTCACCGACGTGGTGGGAAGGACACAGCGACCAAGCAGAGGCAGAGCGCTGGGCACAGGGGCAGCAGGACTCTCAGTTCTCTCCCCACAGCCTCCACTTTCTCAATGGAAAAGAAAGCAAAGCCACATGCTGGGAGCAAGGACGGGTAGCGGAGGACAGGTCTGGGTTTGGGGGTGATTGCAGGGGACCTGAGATGGTCTTCCAGGAGCCAGGAGAGGAACTGGTGGAGAGATGGGCTGAGGGCAGGGCAGCACGTGAAGCGAGGGGCCGTGAGTCTAATGTGAGGCCAAACAGCAGAGCTGTCTGTTTTGCCACATTCGCACTGGGGTGTGGCGAGGAAAGGAAGATTTAACCAGTGTGGGGGTCGAATGAGTGAAAAAAAAAAGATAAAGGAAAGAAAGTGGTCAGAGAGCAGTATATGTAAAATCGGGACAACAGAGGGGCTGCAGTTACTGCTAATGACGAGGTCCAGGAGATGATCTGGAGTGAGGGGTTTAGAAGGGCCAGTGGCATGGATACGAGATGGAGCTGCGACAGGAGGGTGCAACCAGAGCAGAAGTGGAAATCTCCAGAGAACAAGGTGCTGGCCTGAGGGTTGGCGGGTGGCGCCGACAGGCAGGTGCAGTGGGCAAAGGACGACGGCACGGGATGCAAAGCTGGGCGGTTTCAGGGAGGAGAGAAGGATGAAGGAAAGTGGCAGAGAGAAGCACGGGCAGCTGCTCCGCTGGGCGCAGGGGGCTGGACAGTGCAGGGGAAACAAGCGCTGCCACTCGGGAGGTGGCCAGGCCACGGGCGGATCAAGAGGAAGAGAACTTTCAGCGTGAGATTTCCTAGTGGGCTTTGCTACATCTGCCCATGAGCTCCGGAAGATTCCACAAGCTCGGTGGAAAGAGATGGACGGAGTTGTGTAGGAATTAATCTAGGGAGAGAGAGCACAGGAGATCTGAATTTCTTATGGCACCTGAAATAAAAGGGGTGAAAGCCATGATGGTATTAGGATAGTTCCAGGGCAGACAGGGCACAGCCTCAGGGTTTGCAGCAGCAAAACAAGAGCAACCTGGATGTTTAGGGAAATTAAGTTATGGGACAGCCAATGAAGATTTTAAAGATTATCTAACAACATGGTATGTTCACGACAGATAAATTTAAAAAAATTTTTAGAGAATATAAAACTGCATTTTATCAGTTGTATTTATGACACCTGCATAAAATTGGCAGGAGATACCTAAAATGTTAAATGCTTATCTCATTATATCGGATTTTGGGTAATTTAAAAATGTTTTCTTACTACTTGTCTATATTTCCCAGATCTCTTATGAGAAGCTTGTTTTTGCTGATAATCAGAAAAAAAGCAATACATGTGATTTTTAAACAGTTGTGTTCTCTGGTGCTCTTTGCAGACTCTAATTGTGGACACGAGTTCTCATCTTACGGTTACCTGTAAGGTGTATAATAGGGTGTCTTTTTTCCTGCGTGTTTTATCTCACACACACTCCTGCGACTCAGCCCTCTGCCTGCAGCGGCCCAGCCGTGTGAAGCATACTTGGCGTGCGCGCGCGCACACACACACACACACACACACACGTGCGGGCCGAGTCCGTGGGAAGCATACCTGGCACGCGCGCGCGCACACACACACACACACACACACACACACACACACGTGTGGGCCGAGCCCGTGTGAAGCGTACCTGGCATACGGCGGTCTCCGGGTCGCACAGGCTGCTGTGGCCGTTGCACCTGCAGGGCACGCAGGGGCCCAGGGCCGGCGCGGGAGCATGGCCGCTGGGCGCGGCAGGCAGGCGGTAGAATCCTGGCAGGCACGTCTGCAAGGGAAGGAGGCCCGTGAGGACAGCCAGGCCGCACGTCTCGCTGGGGCGGCACCCGGCCGGCGCGCACGGGAAAGGCCCCTGAGAAACGCGAGGGCTGGTCTCCACGCTGCGTGTGCGCTGGCCTGGCCCCGGGTGCGCGGCAGCCCCCACGGGACGAGCCCATCTCCAGCAGAGGAGAGCTTTCCTTGGCATCTAACTCTTCATTCGGAAAGCTCTGACACTCTGCTTGAGAAAGAGGTTTGTTTTTAAGTAAAATTCTCACACGGACTAAAGAGAGAATTTCAATGTCCTTCGCAACCTAAAAGCTGCTTCTGCTGCTCTTGATGGATCACTAGCAAATGCCCAAAGAA
The DNA here is from genome assembly GCA_004026745.1 of Myrmecophaga tridactyla. Taxonomy (NCBI): domain Eukaryota; kingdom Metazoa; phylum Chordata; class Mammalia; order Pilosa; family Myrmecophagidae; genus Myrmecophaga; species Myrmecophaga tridactyla. Next base: position 18,833 of record PVIY010043712.1, read on the forward strand.
ACTCAGTGAAAAATGAAATAAATAAAACGGCCTGATGGTTGCATTCTTTATAGCGCTATAATTTAAAGACTATAAAAGAAACTCAAAATAATGAAAACTCAACACGTCTTGGGACTATGAAGCCACAAAATAAAATTTAGCTTCGCCTAATCTGTTTTTTTTCTTCTCATTTTGCAGTAAAAATCTGAGCGCAAACCAAACGCTTTCGGCAAAGCGGGCACATGCTAAGCCAAGCGTTCCGTCGCCGTCTGGGTTCATCCTGGCAGCGTGTGACGAGCGCGGCTGGACCTGCGGAGGCCGCTGCCGGCGGGGCGAGGACAGGCTGCGCTCGGCCCGCGAAGACAGTGCGACACGCTACCACCCGGCTACTTAATATTTCTTCCCAGCTATCCCGTACCCACGGCTGAAAGGAAAGGGACTGCGGAATATGTCGGAAACCATACATGGGTTAAGCCCTCCCTAATGCCAGCACTGCTGCTGGTTCCAGGTCAGAGACGGCTATGCGAGGGGTTCTTAGAGGTAAAGGTAAAGGGTCCGCAGTGTCCTCGCTTATTTTAATTTGGACAATGCTAAAGTTCCTCAATTAAGAGTCTCCCTGCTTTTATCACAACTTATAAGAAATTCTAAGGAGATTTATTAATGCCCTAGCTCTGAACAGGCTGATAAAGAAAACTGAGGATAGTATTCAAAATATTTTGAGTCTCATTTATCTTATCGTGGGCATAATAATATATTTTAATAAATTAATTCATATTATTTTAAATGCCAGTTCATTTTGCCATTGTTATGAGATAAGTTCTGGAAATTATGATGGGGAATTTATTTAAGGAAATCTGAAGAAACAATCAAAGGTATATGATTGTTCCAATTCTTTAGCACAGTGATTGTTGAATAAAACTGGATTTCCTCTGAATGGATTTCATCTGAGATATCTATATAACTCCTGTTCTTTGCTGTGTAATTGTTTGGTGTGTGTGTGCGTGAATCATGGTAGCGTCTGAGTGCACGGAATGATCATAGAAAGTGAGAGTGTTCCCAGCTCCATTCCACATCTCAAACAAAAGTTTGAGATCTCAATAACTCTTAGAAGGAGAGCAAACTAGGAAAGAAGACGTCTCATTGAGGAACCATGTGAAACTCAACACTGCGGACTGAGGTCTGAAGGTGGGCAGCTCGGATGAAGTTTTAAGTAATGCACGTCAAACTGTCCGGGCGCTGTGGCCGGCTCTGGGGCCCCGCCGGGCTCTGCACAGTCTCCTCGGCCGACCCCGCGGCGCCTGCAGCCGCCTGTGGCACATTTAAGGTCCTGAAGCTGCATGC
>PVIY010043713.1:0-20117 GCA_004026745.1 Myrmecophaga tridactyla
TTATTATTTAATATTATATTGTTATATTATGTTATATAAATATGATTATAATTGTTGATGAGTAATTTTTATCAAATAAAATATATCTTTCTCTAAAAGATATCCCTGAGTTCTCAGAGTATTTTGATTTGTTTTGTAAAGTAAAGCGTTTGAATTCATAGATTTTAGCTTATAAACTAACCTATCTTCTTTTACCTTTTTATGTTTTATAACTTAAAATTCTCAAATGATATTAAAATACTTTTACATAGGTACTGCAGTAGTTGCTGGTTACGGTATAATACTTTACCCCAAAATTTAGCAGTTTAAACCATAAACACTCATTAGCTCAGTTTTTTTTGTGGGTCAGAGATTTAGGAGCAGATTAGCTGTGTGGTCTCACAGGAAGTTGCAGTTACAATGTCCATAGAAGCTACAGTCATCTGAAGACTTCATTAGGACTGAAGACGCTGCTTTCAAGATAACTTATGCACATGGCTGTTGACAGGAGGCATCAGTTCTTCCTTATACCCCAACAGCCTGCTTGAGTGTCCCCATGACATTTTATCTCACTTCCTCCAGCGTGAGTGATCCAAGAGCCAGGAAGGCAGAAGCCCCCTTTCTCTTCTGATCTAGTCTCTGAAGTCAAGGTGGGGGCCACTTCCTCTTTCTGTATCTATTCAGGTGTAGCAAATCACCAAGATCACCATATCAGCTCACACTCTAGAGGAGGTAATGAGGCTCCACTTCTTAAAGGGAGGAGTATTAAAGAATCTGTGCACATATTTTTAAACTATCAGTTATTTATGTGAGTGCTACTTCTAGCACCTGTACATAATGGGGAGACTAGCATATGTCAGTTATAACTGGCCCTCTGTCAATTACCTCTCAGGTAGAGGGGCCACCCAGCATAGGGGCTCAGAGCCCAGACTCTGGAGCCAGGTACCCAGCTCCTAATCTTGGCTCTAATCCTTATTGCCCATGTTGATCTTGGGTAAATTATTTAACTAACTTGTGCCTCAGTATTCCCTCTTCAAATAGAACCTAATACTGGTTCTTACCTTTTAGGGTTGTTGTGAGGGCTATGGGTATGAAGAAAGCACTTAGAATATATAAGCACTCAATCAGCAGTATTGATTATTATGAGTTGCTGGTAATAATAGATATGTAGCTCTAATCAACACATTAAATAGCTCAGATACATACTAACAACTTTATTAGAACCACTTATATTTTATTTTATTTTTTGCAAATTTTTTCTTTGTCAAAACCAGAATATTTACGACTGAAATTATATGACAACAACAAACATATCTTACTTAAAGTTGATTACCTAAAATAAAAACTTCACTTTAAGAATATTTCATCACTTAGATTTGCACAAGGATTTACCTCCTCATCCTCTATGTTTTGAGAGATTCTGTTCAGGGGTATTTTGGTTCCTATGAGTAGTTTTACTTTTACCCCTCTCAGGTGAGGTTTAATTTACCTGAGTTTTTTTTTTTTTTTAATGTCAAGTAATTGAATCAGGTGAAAATAATGCTGAAATTATTTTGGTTAGTTTTGTTTTTATCTCTTTAGGAATGCTTATATCTCAGCTACACCTGAATAGTACTTGGTTTTTATTCTTTTGGCAAGCTATCCCCTTCTATGCTGTGTTTCCTTACAGCTTGATTGCAGTATGTCAAAACTGCTGGGTTCTAATCATGAACCTCTTTTCAAAGAATTCAGTTGCTTCCCAGTAGCTGAATACTTACATTCATCCAACAACTATTACTGTCAATATCCTGGTGTCCCCTCATGTGAGATGCATCTCAGTCCTTTTTACTTTAGCAGCTTAATGAGCACTTTGAGTTGTGAATACCATTTTCTCTGCAAGCTAGGGCCATATATTCCTCTGTTTTTCCCTGCCCTCCATATTAGAGAGGTTAAAAATAAAAAACAATACCTTCCTCCATCATGCCCCACCATTCTTTCCCCTGGCAGATCAGCGAAATCTCTCAGCCTTTCTAAACTAGCTATTACCAGTCCCGCAATCTCAATGTCTTTCTCTGCCTCCTGTTAAGAACCAAATGTAATTTTTGAAGAAGCAACTTGTGACAGCAGATCTGTCATACACCAAGGTGAATAGATTGGGGAAACCCTTCCAGGACTGCAGAGTAGAAAAATGTGCTGTGCACAAATAAATAATGTACTTGCAAATTTGTATCTTTGAACTTTCCTTTTTTACCTCTTTCTCAGAATTTCTCTCTCTCTCTTCCTGCTAAGACAAAAGGTGATATTAAAATACATTTTCTACCTTAGCATTTTTAAAGTTTTTAATATGTGCTACTCAGTAATTCAAATTCTCCTGGCCATTTCCACCTCCTCTGGGATATATGCTTTCACCTTTTAAAAACACACATGAACATATGCACACTTTTTCTACAATATATAATACTCCTTAATTTGCTGTTTCTAAACTTAATAGGTAGTGTAGCAACTATTCAATCAGTTCCAACATAGTGATTGTATTAGCTAGGGTTCTCTAGAGAAACAGAATCAGCAGGAGATATCTCTAAACATAAAATGTATAAAAGTGTCTCACAAAACCACCGGGATGTAGAGTCCCAGGTCTGTAGAGTAGGCCACAAGCTGGCAGCTCCAATGAAGGTCCTCAATGAACTCTCAGGAGAAGTTAGCTGGCTGAAGCACAGAGACTAATTGTGTCTTCTGAGTCCCCCTCAAAAGCCTTCCAGTGATTAGATTAAACACCACTCATTGAAGAAGACACTCCCCTTAGCTGATTGCAAATGGAATTTACTGTGGATGCCGCCAACGTGGTCATGATTTAAGTCCATGAAATGTCCTCATAGCAGCAGACAGCCCAGAACTTGCTGTACCAGCCAACTGGGCACCACCATCTGGCCAAGTTGACACATGAACCTGACCATGACGGTGACGATTTGAAATTGGATGATCTGGTTATACAGCCACACTCTCCCCCAGCACTGTGTGAGTTTGGTTAAGTGAAATTTTTAACCCTGTTTTTCCTTTTTAACCCTTCCCTGTCTGTAAAATGGGGATAACAGTATCCCTCCTGCATAGGTTTATTGTGACAATTAAATGTGATACAGTCTTTACTTAGTATATTGTCTCCCAAATGGAAAGCCATCAGTAAATTTCAGCTATTATGTTAATTATAATTATTGTTGCTATATCACTATTATTTTTAAAATGACTTCATTTATTAAAATAATTAAAAAAATAGCATCCCATTTTATGAACTGGGAAATCTCAATGTAAGGTCATTTCTAATTTTTCAATATCACAAAATGTATTGCAGTAGTAAACATTCTGCATGCTCATGGCTATATTTCTGTTTGCAATATTCCCTAAATGTCGTTAATGCTAGAGAGAGTGACTGCACAGAGATCTAGAAATTCTTCCTTTTATTAAAATGCTCCTCTCCTATATTCTTCTTAGAATGTTACTGGACAGTAAATAAATTACTGACCTTTTTTTTTCTTTTTTGCATTAAAGCAAAAGTGTTTCTTTTCCCATCTATAGTGGTAACCAATTTCTCTTATTCTTTTATGTAAGATGAAGGAAAAAATGGACAGGTTGAATTATTATCTAACTTAAAGCATCATGGAGGGCCATCTCTATTAAACTAGCTCTATTGTTGAAAGTACCTAAACAATGCTTGACACTTAGCAAGCACTCAATAAATATTAATTGAAGGACATGTTTTTAGCCTAATATGAAACCCATCGAATCAGAAATTAGCTAAGACCCAAAGAGCTGCAGCTGAGGTAGAGCAAGTGAGGGAAGGTGTGAGAGAGGATGGCACTGAGGGACCCCTAGGAGGAGCATAGTGGTGTCAGGTACCACTTCCGGACAGTACTTCCTGCAGCTACTGGTCTCCAACTAGCCTTAGTCCAAACCTCAGCCAGAATAAACTTTCTAAAATACAATCTGATTTGCTTTGGCTTGTAATTCTTCAATGGCTTGCCATTGCTCTTAGGATGAAGACAAAAATCTTTAACATGACTTACATGGTTTGACTTCTCCCCCTTTAAGCCCCTCGTGCCGTGTCCCTCATCCTGTCTTCACTACAACCACAGAGCTCTCTTTTCAGCTCTTCATGCTTGCCATCAGCCTTTCACTAAAGGAGCTTCTCATATCCAATTGCTGAGATCTGTAATGTTCTTTCCTACCTCACATCACCTAGTTAAGTACTACTATTCCTTCAGTTTCTTGTTCATTGTTTCTTGCAAAAACTTTTCTCACCTACCTGGCCTCACAAATTCCTCCTTCACACTTTCTGGTTCTACCATGCATCTCATATCTGTAGCCCTCACCACAGGTATATTTTACATGTATTCACATAAACTCTGATTATGTCCTGGATCCTCCAATATGATATACGTTCCATGAGGGCAGAAGTTTATTTTTTGTGGAGTTGTTTTACTCTCACCATTATAATACTAGAATGTAACACTGTTCCTGGCACATGGCAGACTCAAAAAATGTTTGTTGAATGAACATCTTCAAGGGTTTGAGAACTTGTTTTACAAATAAGGATAGCCATAAAAGATAATGTATACTAATTTGACTTGATATTTAAGTGTTCAAATGGAAACTGAAGGCAAGAAGATGTACAATAGCTAAGAATAGACCGTATTCCTGAGGGACAGGGAAACTTGAAGCTACTGAAGAAGAGCTGAGCATGGAGCCAGTGACTGAAGAAACAATGAAGTTTAGATGATTAGAAGGGAAGGAGCAGGGCCTTCTCATATTAAGTATGCTAGTGTTCATTATTATTTTTTTGGCATGAACCATAAATCTGTCTTTTCCTATGAGTGATGTTATCTTAATGTAATATTTTATTCTGGTAATTTTCAACCTACCACTGTAACATGATTCATTTACCCAGTTAGTGTGAAAAAATTAGGCATTTGTTATAAATATGCCACAAATCCACTGTAAATAACTTTATGTATCAGTATTGCACTATTACCTTATATCTCACATGATTGCATTTGCATAAAAGTCTTCATGTTAGTTATATTATCATAGAAATATGAGACAGCAAGGATACAATTCAGAGTTCATGTTACCAAAATAAACTCTTATTAGGAACATGCTTGGAACAATATTATACTTAACAATCATACTCGTGTGTTATTTTTATGATTGTTGATTTTTTATGTAAGAAGTGATGTATTTCATATAAAATTTGGGGAGAATTATTTTGTTACGATGCTTTTAATTTCTCATAGCAAAATTTACCAATAAATCATGACATATTTAACAGATATCTTTGCAAATTATATTTTGGCATTTTAAATTGTAATCCAGGGCGGGCCACGGTGGCTCAGCAGGCAAGAATGCTCTCCTGCCATGCCAGAGGGCCCGGGTTCGATTCCCGGTGCCTGCCCATGTTAAAAAAAAAAAATTGTAATCCAATGAAAATTAAAAAGTGATATATGTTTTATAGTAAAGGCCTATTCAGCTCAGTTGATGCACTCATTTTGCATCAAGTTCACTTTCTTCAATGATAAGTATAAACCTCCTCATGAGGAGTTCTTCCAATTTGTACTTTCCCCAATAATGCCTTCACAATCGGGGTCATCTCAGCTGAGGCCCAAATGTACACGTGAGCCCAGCTGTCAGCTCTTGAAGGTTAACTAAGTCAGTTCAGCTGTGCTCAGCTCCAACTGCTGTTCCATGGAACTGTAAGCAAATAAATGGTTGTTGGTTTAGGCCACTAACTTTTGGGATGTTGCTTTATGAAGCAGCAGACAACAGACATATCTGCTAACCAAGCCTCCCAGGTAGAGCCTAGAGATTATCCAGTTCTTCCCTCTATCTTTTGAAAGTGAAGACTTTCCAACCATTTCACTGTTTAATTCTTTAATCATTACGTGACATCTGTAGCCCTCTTCATCCCTGTTTGCATCTCTATATTGGACTGCAAGCCTCTTAAAAGCAAGACCGATATTTTATTTTGTATTCTCAGCAGCTTACACAGCATTGGCACAAAGTAGGAATGCAATGGACTTGAAAATATGAATGAATGATGATAATTTTGACATACACCCTACATTGCAGTTTAACTTGATATCCTCATAACAGTGATAAGAGTTAGGAAAAAATATTTCATTACCTAATGTGATTTATATTAAAGGATTTTATGTTTATGCAGGATCTTACTAATATTTTACATATCTGAATATAGTCTGTAGAAAACCCAGTTTTGGAGATATTTTATTCTAACCTCCAGACCTAATTCAAGTGATACGTTGTGCTAAGCATGAAGATAAACATTGTGTCTATGGGATACTTTGATTAAGTCCAAAACCACGGCATCTGTTGAGATTTGCCTATAGAACATTTAAAAATATTCTGGAATAAACAAAGGATGCCATTATTAGGCCCTTCATATCTATGACAAAGATCACAGGCACCAGTAAAACCATTACCCATGCAAGGCTTCCAGGATTCAAGGAGTTTTTCCAAATTCTACCTGTTCTGCCCCTTAATCCTGGTTCAAAATCTTCTTCCACATCTCCCTTATGGAGTCCATTACTGGAAGATAAATAGCAGTGGTTAAGCTTCTGGCCTCTGAAGTCAGGTGCTCAGGTTTAACTCCTTTGACACTTTCTAGCTGCACAATTGGGAACATGTTCCTTAACCTTGCAGTGTTTCAGTTTCCTATGCTGTTAAATGGGCACAGAAATTTGAACCTCAAGATGTAAAGATGAAACCATGTAAGCACTTAGAGAAATTAGAATATTGCCAAAATTCTATAAATTTCAGCACTTATTATTGCATGGATTCTGCTTTTTGGAATAGCCCTTGCCTATAACTGCCTTGGCTCTACTCTGTCCCTCACTGAATTTTAGATTCAATTCCTAGATATTATCATAGACAATTTCAACATATCTCTCTATAATGGGTCTACTGTCCCAGGATTTCATGAAAGGTTCAATATCTGGAAGGGTAATTTGGATAATATCTTAATTTACTTGTAAACATTGCAGATGCCAGGGAAAATAATGTTTAATTTTTTTAGAAAGTGAGCAATATATTGTCAATGCCTACCATGCCTTTCAACATTTGGGATGGTTGTGGGACAGTCTTCCACTGCACATTGATAATGGTGAGCAGATCTAGAACAGGAAGCTGCCTGTTTGCTGATACAATTTCATTTCATTATGTTTATGGCATAGCCAATTTGCCCCATTGTATCTGTTGGGATATAGAGATTCTTGAACAGGTTTAGAAGAGAATGCGATAGCTCTTAGAAACTGAAATGTTCGTTGTAAGTCATACCAACCTAGTCTTACTTATTTTTACTTTTTTGGTGTCTTTTTATTTTGTTTTTAATTTTTATGGCATAGTAGTACTATTTGCCTACTCGACCAACATTCTCTCTTTTCTTTTTAATAGAGTCCTAATTTTGTTCATAGACCTATGTCTAAGGCAGCTGGGACTCATGTCTAAATCCAGACTGAACCATGATTGAGCGAAGCCAGTTGTGGTGTTGTCACATCTCTTGTCAGTGATTTGTGTTGGCATGGAGGTGACACAATTCTAGACACTGAGAGGGGAATATGCTGAGTTTCTTCTGGGAGAGATATCTCCTCTTATGTAAAAACTGAAGCATGATGTGTTGTTATCTGACTGTAACGACTGGTGCTGGGATAAGTGTATTGTGATCCTGGAAGATCAATGACATCCTGAGGGTGGCAGGGTGCATGAACAAAGAGCCAGAACCTTGACATTATATAGGGGCTGAACTCATCAACCCTGAAGTTACTTGCCCTGAAGATCTTTTATTATGTGAGTTAATATACTTTCCTTATTCTTTAAAATGGTTGAGTGAAAATTGTCTTTCCTTTACAGCTTAAAAATATCCTGAAAGATACAGTATTTTAAAAAGATAATAGTTAATATGATTTCCAAAAGTATTTAATGATATTGTTATGGATACTATGAGGTCCTTTAGGTAATTTTTAAGGACTATTAAACAAATAATTGCCAGAAGAGCTGGTTCATGGATCAGAGTCAAACAGGAAAGAGGTTTTTAGGGACAATGCTATAGCACCCTGTCATATTCAATAATTTTATCCATTTGTTTTATTATGGATAAAAATAATTTATATCACCTAGAGGCTGAAGTCTAAACTTTGTTCATTTTTAAAGCCCCTGGTGATATTTTCTTATCATTCCAGCTGCATTTCTCATTCTATGTATATAAAATGCTAATAGAACTCAAAATATAGCATGCTCTTTTACACTTTCATGTTTACCTTGGCTAGAATATCCTTCCTATTTTTGTCCATGCAGTTGATGCTGTTGGTACTCTGCCCAGGTCCTCAGTGCACTGACATGGTAACTGCTGTGAGGGTTAGCTGGCATTGGCTCCCAGATGTCCCTATCTCCAGAGAATTGCCCTTGGTTGGACAGGAGCTTTGGCCCCACTTCCTGAAGTTAGTGATCAATTATTAGTGACTGGCACAGGGATAAAAAAGATGGCTCTCTCGCTTCAAAATGGGACCAAATAGTGCAATTAATGCTTCAGGATTTCCCATGGACCAGGCTGAAGCTAGTATCCAGCAGAAAATTCATCCTTGCTTAGTTTTCTTCCCCTACTGTTGGAGATTGAATTGTGTTTGCCACAAAAGTCATATTCAAATCTTAATCTATGTTGCTGTGGGCATGAACCCATTTGTAAATAGGACCGTGAAGATGTTATTATTAATTAAGGTATGGCCACAATGACTCAAAGTGGGCCTTAATCTATCTGACTAGAGCCCTTTGTTCCAACCCAACTCTTGAAGAGCTCAGGTTGGCACAGCCCCAAGACCAAAGAACGTGCTAGGTAGAGAGTTAGGCTTGAATTTTATTGAGACTTAACAACAGGAGAAGATTGTTCCTGGGAGTGGCCATCTGGAAAATGGAAGTCAGTGGTCTGCAAGAGGGCAGGGAGTATAAGGGACAGCTATTAAGGGTTTAGGACAATGACATTCTGTAGGATATGAGAACAGAGTTTCAGTAGGGTCTCGTGACACAGGTATCTGGAGGTTTGTTATCAACAGTGATCAGGGAAGCTTTAATACTTTGTCTGTGATACCATCTGTACATTCTCCTCTCCCTACCCTGAGGAGGTCTAACGACCTTTAACGTTTGTCCCAGTCATTGTAGGGGGCTACATGCATTAAGATATTCCCAGTGTGGAGGGAGTGGGAGGGCCTGGGCCCTGGGTCTCCATACCCTTATAATGAGAGGACATTTGGATGCAGTGCATCAGACAAAGCCACAGGAAGAACCTAGAGAGGAGAGGGAGAGATTGCCATGTGATATGGAACTGCAATCTCCAAACCTGACCCATTCTAGGAAGAAAGCATGGCCTTGTGGATCCTGCATTTTGGACCTCTAGGCTTTAAACCTTTGAGACAATAAATGCTTGTTTTTTAAGCTAACCCACTGTGTGGTGTGTGTCATAGCAGTTCTGGCAAACCAAGATACCTACCTTATCTTGTTTCCTTCCCTCCCCGTTTTCTGAGAGCAATCTTTAAATAAATCGGTTTCACAAGAGTTCTCAACTGACAGTATCTTTCTAGGAAACCTGACTTAAAATACTTTATCTGGTTTATTTCTCTGTGCCCTTCAAGCCTCATCTCTGGTCTTATTTACTCTGTAAAATGTTAAAATGTTTCCAAGATAGCATTAGGCACTCCTTCCTCCATGAACATGTTATTACATATTTTACCATTTAACACATTGCTTTAACATGTTAAAAACTTCTTGTATCCTCTTCTTCTATCCTGTGGGCTCTGAGAAGGAAAAAAAAATCTATTAAATATAAACATTACCCACAGCACAGTGTCTGGCAATAACAGAGACTAAAGAAAAATTAAGTAAGTAAAAAAGAATTTAGATTTCTTGAGGAGAAAGCTTAAATAATTGGTAACAGAACAAAGTATAAAAACCTCCAAGAAATACTGACCCCAATCCTACAAAATTAAATGATAAAATAGAGATGTAAAAGCATTAGTAAAGTTTCAAGAAGTAAATTATCCAGAATAATATTAACCTCATCAGCTTACATATCCATAGAATTTTACTTTTCTCAAAGTAAATTTCAATCTTAATTTTCTCAGAATTATTCATATATATTATCTTCATTGATTCTACCAACATATCCCTGTAGTAGCAATTATTATTATCCATATTCTATAGTTAAAAAGTGATTTTCCAGCAGGTTAAGAGGCTTTCCAAGAAGTCGCTATTATTAATTGGCAAATATGTAGAAAAAAACTAATAACTTATTCAAAATCCCACCATTTTCTAAAAGTAGTTCATCAGAAAATATTTAAGAAGAATTTTATTAAATATACCTTCCATACAAAAGATTGTGCTATTGTGTTACTGTCAAAGTAACGTCAATTTGACTTACATTAATAACCAGAGCAAAGATCATGAGAGGTGGTGATTCTACTATACTCTGTTGGCCTATTTGTGAAAATATGGAATATGATTTCAATCCTGCCACCATATTTCTAAGAGGCATACTAAATGAAACTTGACTATGTATTGAAATGTATGAAAAGGATAGCAAGGCATCTGCATAATGAATTCTGTGATGAAAATGTGATTTGAATATTTTAATGTGAAAAAGAAAACATTAAAGGGAAATGTAATATGTTCCTTCATGAAAGTTTCACTTCACAAGAGGCTACATCGAGCTAATGTATTTTTTTCAATTTAATGCTTTTCTTAAATTGTGAAATATAACATATATATAAAAAGCAATACATTTCAAAGTACATTTTAGCAAGTAGTTACAGAACAGATTTAAAAGCTTAGCATGGATTACAGTTCCACGATTTTTTTTGCTTTTTCTTCTAGCTGCTCCAAGATACTGGAGACCAAGAGAAAGATCTGATGAATTTTTATTACAGCTTCAATGATAATCACCCTAAACTGGAGACACCCCAAATACACTTTAAGTGGTTAATGAATAAACTGTAATGTGCCCATACAATTGAATATATTCAGCAATAAATAGGGAAGTGAACTATTGATGCACCCAACAACATGGGTGAATATCAAGTGCATTATGCTAAGTGAAAGAAACCAAATTCAAAAACTGTATGATTCCATTCACATGACATTCAATTTTCTCTGGATACTTTTCCACTTTTCTCTTTATCACTAGATTTGAGCAATTTGATTATGATCTATCTTGGTATAGTTTTCTTCATATTTTTTGTGCTTGAGCTTTGTTAATCTTCTTGGATCTGTGAGTTTACAGTTTTCAAAAGATTTGGAAATTTGTGGTAATTTATTTCTTCATATATATTTTTTTTTCTGTTTCCTCCTTCACTTTTTCTTTAAGGACTCTAATTAGATGTCTATTAATCCTCTTGAAGTTTTCCCACAGGTCACTGGTTGGTTTTTTCATAGTTTCTATGGCTGTTTTTCATTTCAACTAATGTTTTCTTCTGCATTTCTAATCTCCTCTTAATCACATCTAATATATATATATATATATATATATATATAGTACCCTTCTAATATATATATCTCACACTGTTCAGTTTTTATATTCAAATATTAGGGTAGGTTATTTTTTTATATCGTCCATATTCCTACCTAACTTTTTGAGCATGTAGAATAAAATTATTTTAATTGTTTTAATATCCTTATCTGCTACTTCTACCATTTGCAACAGCACTGGTTCAGTTATCATTCTTTGATTTTTTTCAAGATCATTAGGGTCAGATTTTTCACTTTTGTGCATTCTGAAAATGTTTTTTTGGATGACACATGTAGTGATTTTTACCTTGTTGAAGACTGCATATTTTTTGCTATTATACATATTCTTGAGTTTTGTTCTTGGGTGATGAGTTAAGTTATCTGAAAACAGTTTGATTGTTTCTGGTGTTGCATATTAGATTTGATAGGTGGGGATGGAGTAGTGCTTATTCCAGGGCAAAGCATTCCCTGGTACTGAGGCAAGACCCTTATATGTATTCTACCTAATGCCCATAAATCAGGAAGCTTTCTAGTCAGGCTGGTGGGAATAGGCACTATGCCTGGCCGTGTGAGAATGCTGGGCACTGTACCCTCTTACCTTTCAGGTGGTTCTTTCTATGGTCTCAAGTAGTTTCCTTGTAAGCATGCACTGATCAGTACCCAGCTAATTACTCCAGGGTATAATTTCTATGGATCTCCAGCATTCTGTCTACAAAGCTCTTTTCTCTGCAGTACTCTGTCCTACGAAGCTAGCTGCCTTGCTCATCCTCTGATGCTCAGCTCCAGCTTCACAACCCAGGTTGCTTTCTAGGCTATACTTGGGTTCTCCTGTAGAGACTGGGGTGTGGAAACTGCCTCAAGGAAGTAATCTGGTAGAAATTGTAGAGTTTATCTAATTTATTTTTCATTTCTCAGGGATCACTGACCTTTATTACCTAATGTTCAGGGCTTTAAAAGCTATTGCCTTCATTTATTTTCTTGTATTTTCTTGGTTGTTTCAGATGAGAGGGAAATCTGGTTCCTGTTTATCCAACTTGGCCACAATCAGAAATTCCAGTAATATAAATTTACATGCAGAGAAAGAGTACTAATATAATATATATACATATTTATATATACATATTTATATGGGATTTTGCAATTGGCTTTCTACTCTGATTACACTGAAAGGCACTAATCACTCTATTTCTAATAATGAAGATGGCACTGACAGTCTATAGCATGAGTTGCCAATAGAGAGATGCAAAATATCACCATTTGATTCTGCTAATTGCATGTTTATACAAGGCAAGGCTCTGAGTGAGGGATGTCTTTTTTTGTTTTGTTTTTGGTGGTGGTGTTTTTGACATCTTAACTGAGTTTTGTGGAGTTAGGAGATATGATGTTGGCTGGTTGTTTTTAGACACAATGGATAGTTATGAGAAAGGGATGAGCTGAAGGCTTCAAATTTTCAACTTAGATGCCATATAAAAGATGTAAAAGTTTCTATATGTGCCCTGAAAGAAAATCTTATTTCCTGTGGTCATAGACTTGAGATAACTGAAAACCAGATCCAGGGTCTCGTTGTGCAAGTGGCAGATTTACAATGTAAACTAAATTCTCAACCTTACAGGGTGTCTACTGTTAAGTAAAGGCTTTGATTGGAAAAGAATGGGATCCTGAAACTTGGGATGGGGACATATGGTTTAATAATGATGGCAGGAGGGACATGGAAACCATGGATTGTGATGAATCTTTGCTAGATAGACCTGTAATGGTTGGTCCTGAGTAAACAGCCACCCAATCTCCAGTTTGCCCTGAGAAAAGAGCATCTCACCTTCTAGCCTACCTTAAGTAAACAGCTTCCTGGTCTCCAGTCAGCCCTGAGGAATTGGCCATCCAACCTCCACCTAAAGAGGTTAAACCTTCAGTGCTTGCTAAACCTTTAACCATGTCCTCTGTGGAAACAGTCATCACTCCTCTGTCTGGCACAATTTATCTTGTTTCACCAGATGAAACTGCAACAGAATGCCCTGAGGTAATTGGCTTGAAAGACACTTCCAATTATTTTTGGGACTGACACCTACCACCCCTCTTTGCTTCAAAACCTATAACTAGACTAAAGTCCTAACAGGACCTGAAAGGTGAAGTACATGAGGAGGTACATGATACTCCAAAAGTACTAATTGAGTTTTCTAATTTATGTCAACAGAAATCAGGGGAATATGTTTGGGAATGGATATTAAGGATTTGGGATAATGGTCAAAGGAATATAAAGATGGATCAAGCGGAATTTATTGATATTGGCCCACTAAGCAGAGATTCTGCATTCAGTGTTGTGACTTGAGGGGTTAGAAAGGGCATTAACAGTTTGTTTGGGTGTTTGGTGGAAACATGGATCAAGAGGTCGATGACATTACTGAGGTTGAAATGCCAGAATTACCCTGGTATAATGGAGATGAGGGGATCCAGAGGCTTAGAGAGATTGGGATATTAGAGTGAATTTATCAGGGAGGACCTGCTCACACACTCCAGGAATATCCAGAGGACACACCTTTTACAGGGACTTTGAGGAATAAATTTCTGAGAGGGACTCCATCATCAATGAAGATCTCAGTAGTCGCCCTTCTCTGTAGGTCAAATATGACTGTGGGAACCACTGTCACTGAGCTGGAATCCTTAAACACATTGGGGATGATCAGATCCCGAGTTGGTAGAAGCTGTGTGGCAACTGTTAGTCACCATAGACACAAAGTGGGCATAATGGACAGCAGACTCAAAGCAGCAGTCAAAATAATCTGATTTAGAGAGACTTATGGTATTAGCTAGTACAACATGGGGTACCAAAAGTAAAATAGATGGGCAGTCTACTAAATTCTTATTCTAGCTATATAAGCAGATGAGTTCTTGGTCAAGTGAACAGAAGTCTAATTTGAATTACAGAGAGAGTCATAACCCCATAATTAATTCCCAGACTTGAAACAGATTACAGATCCAGAGGCCCTTGAATGAAGGGAAGCCTAGGTATACTTGTAGAAGCATCCTATTCCACTGCCCACAATTTATACTGTTAACCATCCTCCCAGCCTTTCCCCATGGAGACCTACAGCCTTTTTCCAGGAAACTGTGCACTGGGGAAAAGGAAATGATTAGATATTTCATGGACAATGGCTCAGAAGTGACATTAATTCCAGGAGACCCAAAATGTCACTTTGATCCAACAGTCAGAGTAGGGTCTTATGGAAGTCAGGTGATTGATGGAGTTTTAGTTTGGGTCGATCTCATAGTGGATCCAGTGGATTCCAGGACCCATTCTGTGGTTAGTTCCCCAGTTCTGGAATGCATATTTGGAATAGATATACTCAGCAATTGGCAGACTATCCAGATTGGTTCTCTGACTCATGAAGTGAGGACTACTATGATAGGAAAGGCCAAGTGGAAGCCATTAGAATTTCTTTTACCTAGAAAAATGATAAATCACTATTTTAGTAAAGCACTTTACCATGGGCCACCATGCTACCATGAGACCTGAGTTGCCAATCATATGCTGGGTGTTGTCTGACCCACCAAGCCATAATATTGGTGCACACAGCAGCACACCAACATAAAATGGAAATAGTATATAAGAGATAGGGCTTGAGCAGGTCCCGAAAGCACAAAATAGTTACATGAGGAAGTGGCCCAGATGCCCGTGGCCTCCACTTCTGCCACATTATCTTATGTTTCCCAGCCCAGATCCATGGTCTCTTGGGGACTTCCTTATGGTCAGTTGACTGAGGAAGGGAAAATTTGGGGCTTGTTCACAGATGGTTCCACATGATATGCGAGTACCACCAGAAAGCAGACAGCTACGGTACTGTAGCCCCTTTCTGGGATTTCCTTGAAGGACCAAGGTAAGAGAAAATCCTCCCAGTGGGTGGAACTTTGAGCAGTGCACCTGGCTGTCCATTTTACTTGGAAGGAGAACTGGCCAGAGGTGTGTTTGTATACCATCTCATGGGCTGTTGCTAATGGTTTGGCTGGATGGTCAGGGACTTGGAAGGAGCATGACTGGAAAATTGGTGATAAAGAGGTTTGGGGAAGAAGTATGTAGATAGACCTTTCTGAGTGAGCAAAGAGCATGAAGATATTTGTGTCCCATGTGAATGCTCACCAGAGGGTGATTTCAGCAGAGAAAGGTTTTAATAATCAAGTAGATAAGATGATCAGTTCTAGGGGTACAAGTTATTATCTTACCCCAGCTACTTCTGTCATTGCCCAGTGGGTTCATGAACAAAGTGAGCATGGTGGTAGGGATGGAGGTAATGCATGGACTCATCAACATGGATTTCCACACACAAGGCCAACCGTCTATGGCCACTGATGAGTGCCCAGTCTGCCAACAGCAGAGACCCACATTCCATCCCCAGTATGACACTATTCGATGAGGTGATCAGCCTGCTACCTGGTGGCAGGTTGATTACATTGGGCCATTTCCATTATGGAAGGGGCAGCAATTCGAACTGGAATAGACACATACTCTGGATATGGGCTTTTCTTCCCTGCACAGAATGCTTCTGCCAAAACTACCATCCATGGACTTGGAATGTCTTATCCACTGTCTTGTTATTCCACACCGTATTGCTTCTAAGCAAGGAACCCACTTCACAGCAAATGAAGTGTGGTAATGGGCAAATACTCATGGGATTCTGTAGTCTTACCAAGTTCCCCATCATCCAGAGGCAGCTGGGTTGACAGAATGGTGGAGTGGCTTTTTGAAGACCCATCTACAGTGCCAATCAGGTGGCAATACCTTGAAGAGCTAGGGCACTGTTCTCCAGGAGGCTGTTTATGTTCTGTATCCGGGTCCACTCTAAGTTACTCTTTCTCCTATAGCCAGGATTCAAGGGTCCAGGAATCAAGGAATGGAGATGAGAATGGCACCATTCAGAATCATCCCTAGTGATCCATTAGAAAATGTTTCTCTTCCTGTCCTTGAAACCTTAAGCTCTGTTGTTCTACAGGTCTTAGTTCCCAAAGGAGGAGTGCTCCTACCAGGAGACACAACAATGGTCTCATTGAACTGGAAGTTAAGTGTGCCACCTGGCCACTTTGGGCTTCTTATACCTCTGAATCAACAGAAAGGAAGGGGATTACTGTACTGGCTGGGGTGATTGTTTCCTACTATCAAGAGGAAATTTACTCCAACTACACAATGGAGGTAAAGAATCTTTTGGTAAAGACCCTAAGGTGTCTCTTAGTATTACCATGCCCTGTGATTAAAGTCAATGGTGAAGCATAAAAACCCAGTCCAGGCAGGCCTGACAATGGACCAGAAACTTCAGGGATGAAGGTCTAGGTCACCCCACCAGGTGAAGAACCATGGCCAGATGAAGTGTTCGCTGATTGTAAAGGCACTATGGAATGGGTAGTGGAAGAAGGTAGTGATAAATATGAACTACGATCATGTGATCAGTTACAGAAATGAGGGCTGGATGGTATGAATATTTCCTACTTGATTTCTTCTGAGTATGTTTGCATTTGGACATAAAGCAAATATCTTGTTTTCTTCTTTTCATATGACATAAGATTAATTGTTCATATTACAATAGTTAAGTTACAGGATATCAAGTTTAAGAGTGAATGTCACCTAAGGACTTGCACCTTATTCTGCAGAGATTTAGTGCATTTCCAGTTCTATACAGGACAACTGAGTATTGTTAGGCAAAACATATGTTTGTTATTGTGTTCTATTTACAGATTATGTATGGTTTAACATTATGGGTATAGGAGCCAAATTGACAAGGGGTGGACTGTGATAATTAGGTTCTTGTGTCAACATGTGCAGGGGTTGGTGCCCAGTTGTTTGGTCAGGCAAGCACTGGTCTAACCATTACTGCAAGGATATTTTTGGTTTGTTATAAACTAGCAGTATGGTTTATTAAATAATCAGTCAGTTGATTGCATCTGTGACTGATTACATCTATGATCAACTGTGTGTGTCTTCCACAATGAGAGAATCCAGTCAGATTTAATTCAATCAGTAAAAGACTTTTAAGGGAGAAGAGAGAATTTTCACCTCTTCTTCAGCCAGCCAGCCTCTTTTGTAGAGTTCATTGAGGAACTTCATCAGAATTGCCAACCTTGCAGCCTGCTCTACAGATTTTGAATTTTTGCATGCCCATGGTTGTGTGAGACATTTTTATAAGTTTCATATTTACAGATATATCCTGTTAGTTCCAGGACTAGTAGAAACAGAACCAGAAAGCCTTATCAAGAATTTATGTCCAATAATGTATCTGGAATCAATGCTTTAATAGATGATTTGTCTCAAACTTTCAAAAGAAAGCACATGTCCTATGCTAGCTCTTGAAGAATACAGGAATTAAATGCATACTAATTCATTTTGTGAGGCTAGTATAATCCAATACCAAAACATGAATACAGTTGCACTAAAAATGAACCAGTGAGCACTCACCCTTGGGAAAATGTGCATGTAAGTGCACATCCTTAAAAAAGAACACCAAAACAAACCAAATTTATATATATAATACACATACAACTTTACAGCCAATTTTATCCAAAAATGTTAAAATATTCTAATCTCTGGAACTCTTTTATTCTAATACAAATTATAATCAATTATTGTCAGCATAATATAATCTCAAGTGTTGCTGAACATCCATTCAATTAAATTAAAAATGAATTTACCTTGAAATATTTAGAAAACTTGGTATAGAGTAATATTTTCACAATATCATAAGGATAATTGTAATATTCATAGTGATCTGAATACTAGCTTTCCCTCAGCTTGTTTTAAGATATCATCTCCACCAAGCATTTCCTTGAACTGTGAATCCTGGGCCAAGATCTATCAGTATGAATTTTCTACAAGATAATGGAAAGACCATAGCCACAGGAGTGGAAGGAAAACAGACCTGCCATTTGTGGCCCAGAATTCTTGGATACCATCTAAGTGAGAGAGTTGCAAGAACAAAGTTATATGGAATTTACAAGACAAGGGAAGTTTGAGAGGAAACTGAGACTAAAACAAAGATGAAAAGCAAGTGAAAGAGGAAGAAGAAGGAAAAGAGGAGGAAGATTAGGTAAAAGAGAAAGATGGGGATGCAAGTGGAAAAGTAAAAGAGAAGAAGTCACAGAACTACAAAGAAAAGGATGGAAATTCTTTTAAGGTAGTTAATATCTGTACAGATAAGAAAAGGAATTTGCATTAAGGAGTTCAAAACAATGATTAGAACATCTTTCTCAAATCCTGGACTTCACGAAGCCTACCTTCTTTTCATTACATCATACTGTCTCCTCCCTCTTCCTCTTATCTTCCACCATCTTTAAAAGCTTGGAGGACAGTACATCAAAATGACCATCATCAAACTTTTGCGCTTTAACCAGAACTGAAGACTGTTGTATGTTGTGAATCAGAACTGAGAGGACATATGTATGCATGAGGCAGAATTTCTTCTCTCTGGAACCCTCAGTTCAAGCCCGTCCACATTATATAGGGTAATCTCTTTCACTTAAAGGCAATTGATTGTAGATGCTAATCCCATCTACAAACTCTCCAAAGTAACATTTAGTTTTTGAGCAAATGACTGAGCCCCACAATTTAGCGAAGATGACACCTAAAATTAACCATCACACACATACTTCACCACCCTGAAGTTAGAGAATACTGTGGTTTCTTAGTTTCCTTTGCTTTCTACTCATAATCAGAAGCTTGCACTTATCACTGTTGAATTTCATTATGGTAGATTCAACACACTAACAAGCCTGTCAAAATATTTTTATATCTAAATTCTACTTTCTATTTAATTTACAGTTTCTTTGAGCTTTATTCTATGAACAAATTTTTATAATTGAACAGGACAGGCTCAAGAAAAGATTAATAGGCAAGAACAGGATAAGCTCAAGAAAAGATTAAAAGTGAACCTCTCTGAAAGATTAAAAACTAACACTCATAGCACTATAACACTCATAGCACTATGAGAGCATAGTATTTTGTCTAGTTAATAATCCACCAAATTATACAACCATACAAACAGTATTACTCCTTTTTTTCCCTGAGGGAAAAGGAAAATCCCCAACCAAATATTTTATTGAAATATAGACCTCATTATATGCACCATATTTCATTTATCTTCCCATCTAGAACCAAATTTCAATTTACTTACCATGGTCGAACAGAAGACACCATAAAAGTCCTGATCTTGGACCTAAATGTCAACTTATCTTTTCTAAATGTCAATAAGAAGTGCTTTTCATGGATATATTTTATAGTAATTAAATGTGATATTAAACATAAGCTTAGTTAAATCATAGCATTAGCTCAGCCATCGGTTTTGTATTAAGTACCTTAGTAATTTTAGGGACTCCCCAGACTGCTTCATTCACTTACATGTCTGTTTTTCCCAAAGAACATTCATCTTGTGGACGAGACTGGCAGGAAAGAGATCTGACTTTCCTACTCCCAATTCCACCATTAGCTACCTTGATGATGGTTTTACATTTTTCATGCAGGTTTCATTTGCTTCAAATATAAAGTAAAAGGAACTTACTAGATAATTTCCTACAGTGTCTGTACAATTTTAGTCCAATGGCTTAACAGATATTACTGAAAATATGGGGTCTAT
>PVIY010043714.1:0-20153 GCA_004026745.1 Myrmecophaga tridactyla
GGGGGATGAGTATACCTGGAAAAGGGAATAGCCATTGCCAAAGTCCCAGGTAAGGAGTTGTCATGGTCAGGTTCATATGTCAACTTGGCCAGGTGGTGCCCAGTCATCTGGTTGGGCAAGATCTGGTCTGTATGTTGCTATGAGGACATTTCATAGGGTTAAATCATGATTACATTGGCTGGATCCACAAATGCAAATACATGATTGCATTTGTAGTTAGCTAAAGGGAGTGTCTCCTGCAATGAGTGATGTTTAACCTAATCACCAGAAGGCTTTTAAGGAGGATTCAGCCAGTGAGTCTCTCCCGTAGAGTTTGTCCAGACCCTACATTGGAGACCCAGTTTCACAGCCTGCGCTACAGTCCTTGGACCCTTACATTTGCACAGTTGCCCAGCCAGCCTCTCGTGAGAGTTCATTAAGGACCTTCATTAGTTGCCAGCTTGTGGCCTGCCCTACAGATCCTGAACTCTGTATTCCCATGGTTATGTGAGACAGTTTTATAAATTTCGTATCTATGGATACCTCCTGTTGATTCTGTTTCTCTAGAGAACCCTAGCTAATACAGGAGTGAACTTGACTTGGTCAAGGAACAACAAGGAGGACCAGGTGGCTGCAACAGAGTGAGTGAGATGAGATCAGAGATTTAATAGGAGAGCAGATTGTATGGGGCTTTGTAGGCATTGTAAGGATTTTGACTTCACTCTGCGGGAGGTGGGCAGCTATTGGAGGGTTTTGTGCAGAGAGCTGGCATGAGCTGAATTGGTTTTAGCAAGATCACTCTGACTTCTGCGCGGAGAATAGACTTCAGGGAACAAGGGTGGAAGCAGCGAGACTGGTCAGGCCACTACTGAAGTGGTCCAAGTGAGAGGTGATAGTGGTTTGGACTGGGAGGGTAACACTTGAGGTGATGAGAAGTAGTTGGAATCTGAATGTATTTTGAAGAGAAAGCCAACAGGATTTGATGATGGATTGGATATGAGATTTTATTCTTTTTTTTTTTTTTTTGGCCAGAGCAACTGGAAAGATGTAATTACCATTGACTGAAATGAGGATGGCTTTAGGAGGGGCCATTTTTTGGAAAAGATCAGGTGTTAAGATTGAGTTCATGATGTCTATTAGACATCCAAATGTCAATGAATATCACACAGACCCTGTCACCAAGGTACTCAAGGTTAGCAAAATATGGAAGCAGATCATTAAAAATATCAGTGAAAAGTACTAATTCATTAGAGTGAGCAGAAAAGAAAGTTATCAATTCTGCTTGTCTCTGTGTGTGCGGGTGGGGGTGGGAGAGGGAAGGCTTAGAGGAGGTTTCACAAAGGAAGTGACAATTTTAGTTTGGTCCTGAAGGGAGACTATGTGTTTATTAGATAGAGAAAAGGGAGAAGTGTCTTATTTTTCTGTATTTATGAACCTTGGCACACAGTTGACGCTCAAGGAGACCCAACTCAACTACTAGCTGTGTGACTTTGGATGTTACTTCTCTGTGCTTCAATTTCTTTATCTGTGAAATGGAAATAATCATAGGGGTTTTGTGAGGATTAAATGCAGAACACTTAGCACAGGACCTGGTACACAGTAAATTAGTGTTACTTATTATAGTTGAATGAATGAATGAATATCTCCTTTAATGACCAAGTTTAGGCTAGGCTGGTAACCGGAGCTTAAAGTCTTTTGCATGTTCAGCGGTTGTCAACAGAGTGCTCACCTCCTTTCCTACATTCTAAAAGTGGCTCAGGAAAAAAGCTGCCTATAGCCTGAGCCCTCTGAATTGCTCTGATTGAGGAATAAAGGTTGTTAGGCCTAGGGTGAATGGAGAGAGTAAAACTGCCCTGCCCAATCCTCCATCCCCATTGCCTGGTAAAAAAAAATGAACCTGAATTAAATCCCTTTAGATTCAGAGAGAGCTCCCCACTCCACAGGCTCTCCAAGATGCAGACTGGACTGGGTGGACAACACCGAGACATTGTGATGCTGACAAGGGAACATGGTCCATACCTCTAGGGTTCCAGCCTGAGGCTCTAGGGAGACAGGCATGCCCTACAGGCCGAAAGTAACCACATATCCTTGCAGGCGACTGTGGTTGCTAGGCGACCGATAGGCCTGTGTTGAGACTGAGCCAATAGAGTTCAGGAGGAGATTTAGGCAGAAGAGAGAGACCCTTTCTCTCCTCATACACATCTCTCGTGTGCCCTCAGCAAATAAGTGGGATGGAAGCAGCGTGGCCTGCTGTTGTCTGACAATCTGGGCTCATTCTTGAAAGCAGAGCCCACCCCAGTCTTTGTGTGTGGAGAAACGATCACCCTTGCCTCAAAGCAATGTGGTTTCATCTGGGGACCTGAGACCGGGATTGTTGAAAGCGGAAGTCTTTGGTTTGGAGGGCTGGGGGCATTGCTCTGGGTGTACATCATTCATCAATGTAATTCTAGCAAATTAGTGTGAGTGGGAATAATTTTGGCGATTGGTCCAGTAAGTTATCAATATTTCCCCACCATTTCCAATGTTAATATTAGGGAACTCCAATATTAGATCATTAAAACAAAAAGGACCCTGGCAATGACTATATATATAAAGGATGGTTCATACCTCTCTGCGAACAAGTTTCTAAGAGACTTTCTTCAATCAGGTTTCTCTACAAAGAAGGGAGAGACAGTGAGGTCCGTGGACCCCTGTGAGTGGGGGCAGAGCCCAAAAAAGAGGGAATGAAATCAGATTGGAAGGGTGGCAAATACAGAATTTGGCAGCTTTCTAGTGCTGTGTCTGGTCTGGGGATCCCTAGCTCTGTGCCCTTTGTTTAGGCCATGCTGAAGCACTTTGTCCTTTTGAGGGCCTTTGGGGACCAGAAATTCACAGCATTTCCTCCCAGCAACCTAGCATTCTGGCTCAGAAGTAGGTCCAGGCAGGCCAAGGCCATGGCCACAATAACCCCTCCACTTGGGACTCTCTCCTCTCTCTTAGCTAGTACCCCACAAGCTTCATTATGGCTGAGCCCTAAGCCATGGTAAGCTTAGGGGAGAGCTGGGCCCAGGAGTCTCATTGTGGGGTTTCCCTTAAGAGTCCAAGGTAGTGATGCTAGGCTGAGGTAACTGGCAGCCAGAGAGAGCCTGACCAAGCCAATGCTTCAGTCCACAACATCTCCACAGGGCACCATGGCAGTTGAGGCTCTTTGCTCCCTGTGCTTCCAAACTGAACTGGGTCGGGTTTGTTCCTAGGCTCTATTAATAGTCCCCTAATTCAGCCTGCAAGCCCCAAACCCGGATGCCAAGAGCTCTGAGTCAGCAGCTATAAATAACGGAGTAACTGCACCCGAACCCCAATGAGCAGCAACCCTTAAGTTGCTTAAGTTTTTGTCAGCCTCAGTCTCTGATCCAGGACAGAGGATGTGTTCCACTACTGTTCATTTCTCCTGGGAAGAGAGTAAGGATTTGCAGTAGCAGGCTCAGGGCCAAGGTATTCAAAGCCAGGGGTAAAGGGATTAGGGGATAGGGCTGTGTACTGCCTAGGAGTTTGGATGCTGAACTCAGAGGACTGCTTGCTGGGAGCAGTGAGGATGGGGCTTCGGGGTGGAAACGCTGGAGACTGTCAGGGTGAGGTCGGGAGGGGATGGGAGGAAGAGGCTGATGCTCTGCGAGACTGCGAGAGAGACTAGGCGGGAACAGTAAAGCAGGCTTGCGGGCAAGAGGTACGTGCTGAGAGGTGAGAGCTCAGCAGTGTCTGACCGGCTGCTGCCCCAGAGCTGAGGCCGATGATCGGCCTGACTGAAAGGCGGGATAAGGAAATGCTGGAAACTAAGGAGCTCTGCGGGACACAGCGCGGCGTAGATCCCCGAGTGGACCCCGACCAGCGCAGCGGCCGCGACGTTCACTCCGGGTGCGCCTCCCGCCTCCCATCCCGGCGCACGCGGGTGGCCTGGCTTACCGCCGCCAGCTGCAGGCCAGGTATGCTGGCTCGGACGCCTGCCTGTGCCTGTATGTTCATGTGTGTGCATGGCGCGGGCAGGGCGGCAAGAGAAGGGAAGGGGCGGGGTCTAGTAGAGGGAGGGAAAGGGGATACAGATTTAAACTCGCCTCCGTCATCCTGAGACCAGAAGTGGCCTGGAGCAGCCTGGGAATTGTAGTTTCCTCGGCCACCCAGCTACCGAGGGATGGGATTTTGTTCGGAGGTGATAATGCTTGCTGTAGGAATCCGTCTGGAGAGCGAGGAGGAACAGGGAACCGAACTTCCTGACCACGCCAGCGCCGTAATTAGACTTCTTTTCGTGTAGCGACATGAACCCAGGGCGAATGTTGTGCGATGGGCGTAGGGTCAGTCACAGAGCCCCTTCTTGTCCCCGTTTTTGCCATAGCCCCTCCCTCCCACTTCGACCATATTCAATCTCCACTAGCTTCGCCCTGACCACCCTAACTGCTTAGGCCCGGCGTCCACGAGCAACAAACACGCTAGGAAATTTGTTCCTCGAGGGAGAAACTTGGCCGGGAGCCAGACCCTGCGCGCATCGAAATCGGACAGTGCTCCCAGGCTCTAGAGTCAAGGACCTAGGTCCCCAGACGGCAGGGGGAAGAGGTGGCATTCAGCAAATATATCACGATGATGATGAGGGAAGCGACCCTTCACTTGGAGCAGATGACCACAAGGTGGAGCTATAGGGCACAACTCTGCATAGCGCGCTAAGCCACCCGGAACCCCCACCCCCACCGCCCGGCAGCGGCTTCTTGCACGCTTCCCTCTTGCAGCCCTTGGTTGCCTCAGGTGGTTCTCCTTTCACCCCAAAACCACGAATCGCCCGACGTGAGCGCCCCAGCTCCCCAGTGTCATGCCACATCCAACCCTATATGGAAGGTGTATCCTCCCAGCCCCAACGCTGAAAGGAGTAGACCTTGACCAAGTGGGAATTAAATTCATTGAATAACAGATTTACAGACAAGATACAGGAACCAACCTGTCTTGAAGAAAAGGCTGTGCACAGCAAAAAAGCCCACCTGTAGGCACAGAATTACATGGCTAGAAGGCATTTTAGCTCCCAGTCCCTAGGCCGGGGTGGGGAGTGGGGCTAAATTGCAGGGATGAGAGGAGACAGTAAATGGAGTGGGTCTTCACCATCTTACAGTTCTCCAGGAAAGGCTATTTTGTCATCTCCTTCAGTCACTATTCCAAGCTATCCCACCCGACACACCCTGCACCTTCTATACAAGAACATGCGCACACAGGTCTGAAACATTATCTTGGCATTCTACCTTTCATTTCTCTGTTCTAGTTTCATTTTGGAGGAAACTTCTCATCACTCACTGTCTTCCTAATCACCTCAGGTCAAAACTCCAAGAAGAGTAGATTCCATGGCAGATTTGGGAGTGCCCACCATCTAGGCACATGGAGGGCCCTTGTGGTCCAAAACCTCCTGTTGCCAAAATTCCCTATACCCCAGCTTTCTATCCAACCACTCCCCACCCTGAGACACTCCACCTCAGCCACTCTTCCTTCCTTGCTGTTGGCCAATGCAGAAGGGCCCAAGACTCCAGTTGGTGGTGGGGGTTGGGGGATTGGGGGGTGGAGGTGGGGAGAGGCAGGGCAGGGCATTCACTCCGTTATGAACTTGTTGATCCTGGTCAGCAGCACTGCTGTTTCTAAGCCTAGGGAGGGGGGAGCAGAGAGTTGGGCATATAGGAAGTGAGCCAGGGGATGGCTGGAGGAGGAAAAATATGAGGTGAGAGGAGAAGGTTCTTACCAGTTCTCTCTCTCTTCTTAGCACATCTCCTGTAGGGAGAAAAGCTTCTCACTGTTGATTTCAGCCAGCTTCATGCAGGACTTCCTGACCCCACATTCCCCCAAACTACCTTTCCCAGGTTTAAGCCAATTTGGGGGTAGAAGGAAGAGTCTAAGACTCTCAAAGGAACCAACCAGATCGAACCCCAGTCCCCAAGCAGCATATCTAATTCTAAACAACCCCATCACTTGGGGCCTGGGGAGAGTGAAACCTCAGAAAGCTCAGGCACAAAGCACTCACCCTTGGAGGAGGAAGATCCACAAAAGTAGCAGGGTGGAGACACAATTGGTAATGATCCACATCATTAGGTAGGTTCGAGGGGGCTATGGGAATAGGACAAGTCCCCTGTTGGTGACTAGAGCCCCAACAGTAGTTAAGGAGAACAAGAGATGTGAGAAGGAGAGAAGATGACAGTATCAGGGCCCTTACAATAAGCCAGACGGGGTAATGCATCTGCTGCAGCAGCTGGCAGTCGTTGGTGGTGACTGAATCCACCCCTGCACACCACAGTAGGGAAAAGAGCCAGGACTTGTTCACCACAAATAGGTTCACTGAGACATTATCCTGGTGCAGTTCCCTGTAGAGGTGGGAAAGAAACAGAATCTTCAGAATCGTGGGTCACAAATCATAGGTGGCAGCCCCTGCCTGTGCTGAAATCCACAGTGCCACTGCCAAGAGGCATAAGTTCTACCTTAGCAGTGCCTGACCAAAAGTTATTTTCTTTGTGCAGCTGAACTCTATCTCTCAGTGGTTCCATCCATGGGTCCCAGCTTTGCCATCTGGGGACACACGGATGTGTCTTCTCCTTATGTCTCATGATAGACCTTCAGAAGTCTGAGGAATAGAGACCATACCTGCCTGAGTTTTCTCTTCTCCAGCCCCAACAATCCCAGTTCCTTCAACCTTATGGAGACTTGGGTTATATTCCCTTCACTGTTCAAATTTCTCTAATCTGATCATACTCCAACTTGTTAATCTGACATGGTATCCTAGGTGAGTTTGGATCAGCCTTGAGTAGAGCAAAACTCCACCTGCCTTCTGGCACTATACCTGTATGAACACAGCCCAGGGTCAGCTCGGCTTTTGAGAATGTCATATCCCACCAATAACTCACACTATGTACTGTTCAAAGCCCTGATCTTTTAAAAACACATGTTCCTTTTTTGTCTTTGTGT
Source organism: Myrmecophaga tridactyla (assembly GCA_004026745.1). Lineage (NCBI taxonomy): Eukaryota > Metazoa > Chordata > Mammalia > Pilosa > Myrmecophagidae > Myrmecophaga > Myrmecophaga tridactyla. The sequence continues at coordinate 6,937 of PVIY010043714.1, forward strand.
AATTGGACTTCTTTTGGGCCCAAAATACAGTTCTTTACATTTATCCTGGTTGCAATTCATCTTGGTAGATTTGGCTCATCATCTTCAAGTATTTAGGTCTTTCTGGGCCTTGATTTCATCCCCAGATTATTTGTTGCCTTTTGGAAACATGACGAGCAATCAGTGTTGACCAGGCTAAGACTGAGCTGAGGGCCAAACACTGTGTTGTGTCTTCCTCCATAATGGCAACTTGGGGAAAGATCCTTGAATACTTATGGTAACTGGGCTATTATTCAGCCCACATTTTTTTTTAACCTAACCACAAGGACATGAGAGACCTTGGCAACCTCATGCTTTAAAGTCCATCACATTTACTGGTTGGGTAGCTTCTGGGGCCCAAATCACATCTGGGGCTCTTGCCCCTCTCTTCCTTGGATCCATCCTCTGTTGTGCCAAACTCTTGGGTGTAGAATAAAAGCGAAAATTCTCCCCATGGCCTACCCATTTGGCCCCTGCCTACCAGCCTCATCTTCCCCTTATTCATTAGACTTCTGTCTCTATACTTCTGCAGATCTTCTCATTGTTGACCCTTGTGACCATTCAAAACTCAGCTCAGACACTTTAACCACTCTTCGTACGTCCCCTCAGCCCCCCACTTCCAATTCCAATCACTCTGTTTCAACTCCCTGTTTTATCGTCTTCATAATACTTATTACTATCCAGATACACATATATTTTGTTTGGCAGTTTATTACTGTGTATCTGTTTCATTAGTACATAGATTCTATGAAAGCAGGACCTTGTCTGTCTTATTCCATGTTGTGTACTCAAAGCCTGGAATAAATAGTGTCTGACACGTTGCAGGTATTCAATAAATATTTGTTGTACAAGTGAATGAATGAGTGAATGAATAGCTTCTCCCCTCCCTGCACTGGTCCTTCCCACTATTAAGCCTCATGTAATCTTCTCAGTCCCTATCCTCCAGAACTCACTGGATATCCAATAGTGGCAGGTCTTGATATGGGAGGTTGAGAAATTGGGGCCTCTCAGTTCTATTGCCTCCCTGCTGTCCATATATCTGGCGCATTCTGGGTGCCCGTTGTTGGACATTAGCCCGATCTTCATCTGGTAGCCAAAGGACCTGTGATTCAGAGAGGATGGGTGTGAAGCTCGAGAAGACATAGATGGGGGAGGGCAGGGGCAGAGAGGTTTGACCGCAGAATGGAATACATAAGCTAGGGCAGGGCTCTGGGGCAGGGGGCAACCTCAAAATCATCATCCTGGCCTAGGGAAGGCAGGGTGGGGAAAGGGTTGAAAGGGGGCCGAAGGGGTTCTGGCAATATCACCATGGCCTGGGGCACCCTTGCACTGAGCACAGTCTCCAATGTCTGGTTCACAAAAGCATCATGGTACATATGGTTTCGTGGGGGCTGGCGCAAGTCAAACATGATGGAAAGGTTGAAGACCACAGCTTCCTTCAATAGCTCTTCTAATGAAGGTATTTTCTGATTTTCAGCTTCTTCCCGATCAGAGCCTGACAGCCGTTTAGCCCCCCAGAAGGGTCGCTTCTATAAGAACAGGAAAACTGTTTCAAGACCAGAGGGAAGCCTCTAGGCTGTCCTCTCATCCTCACCATCTACACTCATTTTCCCCACTTGGTGTCTAGCTTCTGCTTACTGTTGAACCAACATCTTTCTTTCTCCAAACTGTGACCTTCCAGAACCCCTAATATCTTACTCTGCGACCTCAATTTTCTTCCCTTCTAGTTTTCTGACATTCTATCTCCTACTCTCACTCCAGCTTCTCTTTGTCTCATGCAGACCTCTGGGACCTTGACCCTTGGTTTCATCCCAATTTCTTAGTCCTTCTGTAGCCCCATCTACATCCCCAACCCATGGTTCATCCATGGCTTAAACTACTTTTCCACAACAACCTCAACTCCCTTACTGTTCCACCTGCCCCACAAATCACAAATTCTGATTCAATACTCCAATCTGCCTTCTCTGCCCCTACACTCAGGGGGCTGGGCATAGCCATGAGCAGAGCATGCCATGGGAACTGATGCCATAAAGAGTCCTCTTTTTTTTTCTCTCTCTCAGAGCTATTCAACAATCCTTTTACTTGTTCTTGATTTGCTGCCTCTTCTATTTCCCATATTGTCTATTCCAAGCCTCTGCCACTCTTGTCTCCTCCCCTCCTATCAACGAATGACCTTTCCTCCTAATCACTGACATGGAAAATTAGGTAATGCTTATTGAGTACTTACTGTGTGCCAGGCAGTGTCATAAGTGTTTTATGTGTATTAACTTATTTAATCTTCCCAATAAACCTACAAGGTGGATACTGTTATTTCAATTTTACAGATGAGGAAATTGAGGCATAGAGAAATTAAGGAATGTTGCCCAGAGTCACACAGTTAATAAAAGGTGGAACCAGGATTCAAACCTGGACAGCCCTTGCTCTTAATCACTGATAGACCATAATATCAGAGTTAAAAAAAAAAGTTGTCAAAAAGTAAGTACAGTGATCCTATTTGTGCAAAATAAAAAGTATATATATATATATTCCTTACAAGTATATACACATATATATACTCAACTGTTAACAGTAACTATTTCAGAGGGGTTGGATTGTTGGAGACTTTTACATTTCTACATTATTTCTCTAATGCTTTACTTTTTTATAATGAATGTTTTATTACTTCTATAGTCAGAAAAAGAGAAAGTAAAAAAATGAAATATTTGTATATAACCTTTCTATCACCTAGGATTCAAGTCCACACTTCTGGATCTGGCATTCAAAGCCCTTCAGAACTGGGGCTCTCTGCTCTCCTTGCCAGTTTCACCTCCCACCACTCCCAGGAATTTTCTCTTCCAGTTACACTGAGCTACTTGGTTGTTCCCTGAAAACACGCTTCTTTATACTTCTGGACTTTACAAATGCTCTTCCTTCTGATTAGAGTTCCCTTTCCCTGTTTTGCTCATTTTAAAACAATAACTGTTAATTAATATGCTGCTCAGCCATCCTCTCCTTGATGAAGCAACTCCTGATCCTCTCCCACATCCACACTGCCAAACAATAACTTCTTTTCTCCTCTCTAACCAGTATCTATTTTTATTGCTCTAAGCTTCATATCCTAATCGCTTGTTGCCTTGACGCTCTTTACTTGGTGGGAGTGACTTGAGGGCCAAGACTATATTTCTATTGCCTAGTACAAGGCACAGCAAATGCTTATCAATGGAGTGAACTCTGCCCTTCGTGACTGCTCCTAGAGGAGGCTGCCTCTTCCCAGAACTGCCCTCACCTCTAGGAACCAGGCCCCAGCATTGAGTCTCTTCAGTTCAGCCCAGGAGAAGTCGCTGCTGTGGGCTGTGATTCGGGCTGGGAACACAGAGGCCACATCCGTGGTCCTGCTCAGGTGCTCATCATGCATGAGGAAGGGGACCCCGTCGGAGCTGAGGGCACAAGGGGTGTCAGAGAGAGGGCCAAGCTCTGGGACTGATAGCAATTTCTTGAATTCCCTTGCTATGTCCCTCAGCTCCCCAGACCCCTGAGCCCCAGCCTCCCTCACCTGACCATCACATCTGTCTCAAACACGGCAGCTCCACATTCTGCTGTCTTCCGCAGGGACATCAGGGTGTTCTCGGGAGCCAGCTGGAAAAGGGAATCAGTGAGGAGGTAACAGGGAAGAGTGGGAGCCTGCGAAACGACACCCTTGGCTCCTGCAGCCTGGAGGAACAGACCCTAACCCGCCTTCCCAACATTCTGCCCAACACTCACCATGGGGGCCCCTCGGTGTCCCACCAGCCCAGGCTTGGGGGGTAAGTCTCTGGGTTCCATGATGCAAGGTGAGGAAATGTATAAGGGGGCCAGGTAGATAGCCAGGGCAGTTCCAAAAAACAGGAGCAGTAGCAGAATCTTGGGACCTGTGGGGAGTGGGATTAGGGGACAGGCTATGGAGAAAGAGCAGTGGGTGAGCTCTGGGGGCAGAAAGCAGAGCGAGGGAGCAGGAAGTGTGGGTGGCAGGAGGCAGAAGCATCATCAGCCAGTGGGGGCTTAGGCAGAGGGGAGTTGGCACCTCTTTGATGGATACGGAAGAAGGTATCAGCCATAGGCCAGGCCAGGAGGGTGATTCCAGCTACTGCTCCAATATGAAGGAATGGGGCTGTGGCCTGTGGACAAGAGTTGGTGAAGAGAGATTGTCTTCCTGGGACCCCCTCCTACTCCTCTTTGGGCCTGAATTTTGGAATCCGGAGCTACTTGCAGTCTTGGGGGACCAGGGAGTAAGATCCATTCTGGGGTTGGCCACTGGCAAGGCTCCCACCTAGGCATTGGAGACTGGCCACTCACCTGCAGTGACAGATGTAAGCTACGCCATTCCTGCTGCCATTGGACGTCCAGTCCCACAAGGCCAGCACCCACAAGTACCATAATGAGGAGCAGTAGCACCTGGGGGGCCCAAGGATGAATGGGACCTTCTCTGTCAACCTGGGCTTGTGGCAACCCGGGCTGTCCCCTCACTCTATGGGGACAGTACCATTCCCTTCCCCCGACTCATTCACTTTTATTCTTTCATTCAACAAACATTATTGGGCTTCAGTCTTGGGGTTGCCCCTAAGGACACGATAGTGAAGTCTTTGGCCAATAGCTGGCTGAGCCCCAGGCCCCAGTGACTCCCAATTCCACCCACTGCCATCCCCACTATACTTTGTGAAGACTGTGCAGATGCAGAGGCTGTCCACAGAGTTGCAGGAGCAGGGCCAGGAGCTGGGGGCAGAGGGTGGTGGGAGTTAATGAGGCACCAAGGGAGAGCAAGGTCAATAAGGTGGACTTCCCAGGACGATACCTCCCTCCTTCCAACCCAGGGACCAAACCCCTTCCCTGAGTGGCTGGGGTTAGAACAAGGGGTTAAAGCAGAACAGGAAGGCAGGGTTGAGTTGGGGGTTAGGCTGGCTGCCCCCAGACCCACCAATAGCAGGGATGCATAGGTGACCAGTAGAGAGATGACCAGCAGCAATGACGGGGACCAGTCCATCCAGTGTCCCCAGTGGTGGAATAGGAATCTGTGGGAGGGGAGAGAGAGGTGTCTAAGTGGGGAGAAGGGATGTTACTAGTGGCCTGAGGGGAGCTGGGGTGGGTGGATCCAGAAGGAGGACTAAAAGGGTGGGATAGGAAATCCCTTCATGGGGCCAGGGGCTCCAAGGATTGGGGAAACTTTGTGAAGGGATTTTCTAGGGAGGTTGGGTAGCAGGAGAGTTGGGCTTGAGGGGCTGGGCAGAGCTAGGGGATAAGTGATTCTAGGGGTTGAGCACCCAGGGGAACCCACAGTGGGAAGTAGGTGATCACGTATGCTAAGGAAGAGGGGGGTGGGGTGGGGGGTTAGGGGGAGTCCATGACAAACTCATTGAAGTTGTGCAGGTCATTGAGAAGGATGAGTCCGATGTACAGCCAGCCCAGGGAGAGGAGGAACGTGAGGAAGAGCAGGCCAAACCAGATACAGTCGCACTGCAAAGGGGACAGGAGAGAAGCTCAAAGCCAATCCCAGTTTCAAGCCCAGAGTCCCCAAAGGATGGCAGCTCAGGGATTTTCTGCCATGCATTGGGCTGCTCTGTTCTGGGGGCAGCTCTTTCCATATTTGAGAGCAGTTTTCTTCCTGAGGAGAGAAAGGCTTTTCCCCCACCCCCCACTGGCTATGAAAACAGTTGGCCTCCTTATCCCCTCCAATAGACCTATACCTTCTGACTTCCAGCCTCCCCCCTCCATCTCTACTCTACCTTGCTGGTTTGCATCATCTCTTTGGGGGATTTCCTCCAGTGGCAGCTATACAGGCAGTGGAGGCAGCGGGCCCAGAAGGAGCAGCAGCCGGGGTATTCGGCCATGGTGAGGGCCTGGGGGAAGGGGACACTCGTCTATCTGCGACTCTGGTGGCGGAGGGCAGATCTCAGCCACCCTTGCAGTGCATCTGAGGTGCCTGGAGGAAGAGCAGAGACCTGGGCTGCTGCTCAGCCACAGAGGTTGCAGGGCAGACCCAGCATGTCAGATTAGATGAGGAGATGAGCAGCTCCCAGCTGCAAGCCTGGCAAAGGGGGCCAATTTTCAGGGTCTTCCCTTCTTCTTGATTGTGGTACTTAGAAAGTAAGTGTGACACCCAGGAGGTCCTGCCTCTTTGCAAGCAGGAGTCACACCCCTTTTCTCCAACCCCTCCCCTTTAACAGCTTCCAGCTCTGGGGATGGAGTGCTTGTGTGGGGTGAGAACTCAGGAGAAACTGCCCTGGGTGGGGCAAATTCAGCTCTGCAAGTTGAGGCACATTTGGCTAAAGTTGATGTAGCTCCACATTGGAGAGCCTTCCACTCTAGGAACCCAGAGTAATCTGAAGCAGAGGCTTCAGTTCTGACATGGGGCTAAGGGAGGCCCAGCTAGTTGGTCAGTTGCTATGGATACAGAGATTGCACACATCACAAAGACCATACTGAAAGATTCTTTGTCTCCACCTCCCAGGGGGCAGGGGGCACTGTCAATAAGAGCAAAGCTTAAGGGATACAGGTTTCCTGGGTCATTCTTAGCCTTCTTAAGGAACCCTCTCCCTACTGGAACACACCTGGAAAATCCAAACCCTCCCGCCTCAGTCCTGTTCTTTGCTGCCCAGTCATCCCCTAGCCCCAGCCAGGAACATAATCCTTGGCCTTCCCACTTTCACGGCCCCACCCTCTGCGTTAGCTCGGTGAAAGTACAACTAATACAGGGCAGGGTTTGTGTATATCTGTTTATGTGTGTATGTGGGGTGTGGTTATCTTGGGGCAGGGGATCCCTATAACTTGTGTTTCTGGGTCTGACTGAGAGACCAAGCTGGCTTACTGAACCTGAACTGGGCTGGGTGTGTGATTGTCAATCTACGTGAGAGGGTATGCGATTTGTGTCAGTATATGCAAGTGTGTATACACAAGTGAATGTCAGTACAACTGGGTTTCTAGATGACTTTTGAGTATGTAAAGGAACCCCTGGATATCCAAATTGTGTGTGTGTGTGTGTCTGTCTGTATGTATAGCTTAAGGGACACAGCACCTCCGGGCTCTCCTGAGGCTGTGGGGTCGTGAGGGTGTGTGTGTGCGTGTGCCATGGCTGGGCCCCGGCAAAAGGGAAGGGTGTGGCTGGCAGAAAGCTGCTCCTGAAATTGCTCTCCTTGTTTGCTTTAGGAAAGGAGGGCTAGGGTAGGGAATGGAAAGGAAACCTCTTTCCTCCTGGAGATTCCTCCTAGGAAAAAGCCATCTCAAAGGGAAGCCCCTGCCTATTCCCATCCCAGGACCAGATCGCAGTAGCCTCCCCTGAAGTCCTGCCTCTGCACTCTGGACACTGCCTTCCAGAATTCCACCACCCTCCAGAGGCTGTCTGTAGGATGGGATCAGGACCTCAGCAGCCTTAAAACCCCAAGCAGGGGAGCTAAGAAGGGGTGCTGTAATCGTGGGCCCACTCCAGGAGCTGACCTCCACCCCACCCCTCCCAGCTGGAGCCCCCAACCTTCCCAAGCCCTCACACCTTTTCTCAGCCGCAGGTCTGCTCTTCTCTGCACTGCACAGCTTCCCAGCTGTTCTCCGAGTTGTCTGCCTCCTCCCTTTTCCAGTCCTTGGCTCAGCCCCACCGGTCAAACAGGTGGCACTGTTGCCACCTACAGGAGGCTGTGCAGGTCCTCTCCGAAGGCCCTGCAGCTGCTCTATGGCCTGTGCCCAGCCTGGGTAGGAAGATGGGAGGAGGAAGGGGGAGGGAGAGCAGATCTGCTTCTTTACTTGCTGGCGGTCAGGGGGCTTGGGGTGAGGAATTCCTTTGTGCAGCTTTCCCCATCCCTCCGTCCCTCCTCCTGTTCCCCTTCTAGTTACTGCTGGGGCTTTGTCCTGGCTCAGAGAGGCGAGGGCTGAGGGTATAGGCGGGAAGCTGGGGGGAGGTGACCACACAACTTTGCAACTTGGCAGTGAGAAGGGGCCCAGCCTGCCCCCTGGAAAGGGGTGTGGGTATGTTTTTGTGTGCGATAAAGTCTAGCATCTAGTCTCAAGCACCCTGGCAGTACAGCCTCCTTTCCCCATTGGGCTCCCACTTCCACTTCAGCAAGGTGTATCTGAGATGCAGCTGCAAGCTACTTCCTGAGCTCTGGGGAGTCAGTTACCCTGTTTCTGGACTAGGAGTCCCTATGGGCTTTGTGGATCCTGGGTGACACTAGCAGCCACTCCTTTCCCCATCACCCCAGACAGGATATGCTCATTTAGGACCTGCTGAGACTTGCATTACTCCTGCTACCTTGTCCCCAAGGTATCTAAAATCTTTCCCCAAGAATTATTTGAGGTGAGCATAGTATGTTAAGGTCGCAGGCTTTTAGAAGATAAGCGCACCTTAACACATTAAAAAAGATGCCATTTCTACACCATCAGCAGGAGGGAGCTGGCTGACAAGTTGTAGAATCAGCTTAGCTCTAAAGCACAGGGCTCTGGGTGGAATGGGAGCCAGGAGCTGGCTTGATTGAATTTCTCTCTACCTTTTATCTGGTGAGGTGGCTGGAAGTCTCAGGGCTAGGATAGTGTTGATGGGAAAGGTTGTCTTCTTTGGGGATCAGTCAGTTCACCCCTCCCCCCACACACACACATGCTGAATTTTCAAGTGAGAAGGAAGACTGACTCTCCCATGCCAAGAGCTGCACACCTCCCCCCGTCTTCCCATTGTATCTAGAGACTCTAGTTGGCAATAGCAGAGGCTCCCTTGCTCCCTCGGCATTAAAATGCAAAGGAAAGCAGGGCTGCTTGCTGGCAAGAGGCCAGAGAGGGCTGCCGGGTCACCTTGTCCTCCAGCAGGCTTCATTTGAGGCAGGTTGTCATTGAAGTTCCTTTGCTTAGGCTCTGCTTGAAGGGGGAGTCTTGGCTTTAATGTGCCAGAGTTCATGGGGGTGGTTTAAAAGCTTTTTTGTGGGAGGTGGGGGGAATGGTGGATGGGAGTCAGTATGCATGGATCTGAGAGCTCCAGGGCTCAAGAACTCAGAAGGCCACAAGGCCAGTCAGCAGCCTGTGTATAGCATTCCAGAGCTAGTCCCCTTTCAGTTTTAAGCAATGAAGGAGAAAACTGATGCATAGTAAGGAGAGTAAGCTAAACTCCTCTCCTTTTACAAAACAGAAAGCCAGCAGCCAGTGGTGCTCTGTCCTAGAGTTGACAGCAGAGTGGTTCCACATCTGTCTTCTGCCAAGGAGTCAGGCTTCAGAGCATCAAGGTCCACTGGCTGTTGCTACTATGTATGCTAGAGCTTTGGTGTTAAAGCCAGGTTCAAGTCTAGCTCTATTATTAACTTTGTGACTTTGGATGAGTTACTTCAATTATACCTCATTTTCCTCATCTGCACAGTAAGGATACATATCTCATTTGAACTTTTTTAGTGTGTGAGGTGCAAATAAGATAGTCCAGGTACATGGTAGATGCTTAGAAAATGTTGGTTCCTTCCAAATCTGAAGGCCAGGCAGGTACTATGGTAAAGGACAGGCCATAGGTTTGGCTAGCTTTACTCCGATTTCCTAGGCAGTAAAGCAACACAAAAACACAACATCATGTTCCACATTACCCTGTGGGAAAGAAGGCAGCTACAAGAAGGCAGGGAGGCTCAGGCACTTGCAGTGCCTCCTTCATAGTTCCATAGGCTGAAATTTTATTTCTCCCTAAACATTAAACAAACTAAAATTTATTTATGTACTTACCATTAACATTTAAAATATTACATTTACTTTAGACCAGAGATAACATGGAAGACCAGGGATAACATGGAAGACAAAGTGCTGTTAAAACACTTAAATTCCAGAGAAGGGGAGGACAGAAGAGATCCCAACCACCTTCCTGTGAGGGTTAAGCTAAGAAAACCTAGATGTAAGAAAAGTCTCAGTTTGATCCCCATCAGGAGCAGACTGAACTGCTCACATAAAGAGCCAGATTGTATTTGGGCCTGGTTCCAGATGAGTCCTTAGGAAGGTCAGCTGGTTCTCTCTTCAGTAGTTGGCTTAGGACCCTTTTGGAGAAGAGAGAGTAGTAGTCTGGGGCAGGGGAGGCAGGGAAGGAGACATTCAACAATACCCTTTCAATAATACTCTGTACTTTTTTTCACCAGCAAGAAATCTGAAATGTAATCTGAAAGCATCTCTCAAGCCACACTGGGGTCAGAGGTGATGACTCAAATTTCAGTGGGCCTTTTCTTCAAAAGGGGATGAACCAGAGAAGAAACTGGTATTGCTGGCCAGAGCACGTTTCTTTTTCTTCCCAGGAGCCTTATTTTCTTGGGATTCTGTTGCTGCATGTTTCGACACTGGGAGGTCAAGGGAGGAGGGAAGTGGAGCCGTCTTCTTTAATACCACGTGTTCTATATCACACATTTCTTTCAAGATCTAGGAAGGACAGAGACAGGTATGAATAGATCTCTGATGGGGGTAGAAGCTCAGCCCAACCTAGCTACTACAAAAGCTCTCCCAGTAGTATAAGGTGTCACTTAAGATTGCTCTGTGGGAAAAAATAGATTCTAACTTAGACACATTTCCCAGTGAGCTGACTGTACCTTGATACACAACCCCCCCTCCGGCCCCCCATTTCTGCCATAGCTAATGCAGAGATGGACACTAATGCAGTTGGAAACACCTGTCTTTTTAGCTCACCTACCTTGCTGTTGGGAGTGGCAGAGACAGGGTTGAAGAAGCTCAACCCTGGGGTCACCTCTGTGGGATCTTCCAATTTGAAGGAACCTTCGGAGTCTTGTGTCCGCTCAACAGTGACCAAGCTATCCTGAGAATCAGGTAGACAGATTATAAGTCAGCTACCATGGTTACAAACTAGTCCAAACGTGTGAAGTACCAGCTTTGAGGACCTGATCAGTCAGTCATTCTAAGCAAGTCTTAAGGAGACCCTACTTGAGGAGAATGTAGTGTTTGACATGCTTTCTCCCTGAAGGAATGGAAAAATGCTTGCGAGGGAGGCCTCTGAAGGCAAAGGATTAGGTAGGATAGCAGCACAGGACATATCCCTTGGCAAGGTTTAAAACGAGGCAAAGCCTTGGTCATTTCTTTGCCTAAGCTTTCCCCCTCTAAAACGTGCAGTATCCTTCTAGCCTCCCTACAGAGTGTTGCCGTATTAGTCTTCCTTTCAGATAGGGAAATGGAGGCCAAAAGAAAGAAGTTACTTAGGTAACAAGTTAACTCTGTGGTAGAACCAGGACTAGAATTAAAGCCTGTTGTCATGGAATTAGCACTGGATTAAGAGTCAGAAAGCCCATGGTCTAATTTTTTTTTTGTATGCCGTATGTATTTCATTCTTTTTCCGCGTGAGAATCCCATTATTTCAGCACCATTTGTTGAATTTTTTGTTTGTTTGTTTTGCTTTGTTTGGGGAAGTGCATGGGCCGGAAATTGAACCCAGGTCTCCTGTATGGCAGGTGAGGATCCTATCACTAAACTACCCTTGTACCCCCTCCATGGACTAATCTTAGCTGCCATGACCAGCTATGTAATATTAGGCAAGTTACATAAATTTATCTCTGGCCTTAGTTTCCTTCTCTCAAAAATGGAAGCATTTAACAACTGAAATTCTAAGAAGAAGTCTATTATGTAAACAAGTAAAACGCAAGTTGCTTGGTTGAAGTAGGGTTGAACCTGACTCAGGTCATGCCCCTCTGATCCAAGGCACTTTCACGGATCCTCTATAGGATTCTAGAATCCAATTTGAAAAATGACTGGAATAGAGAATTTTTAAGGACCCTGCTACTCTGTTATTCTTGGCCTGACCTCTAGCTTGCCAATTGAGTCCTCTGATATCTACTATGTTAGGAGACTTTTTAAAATTAATTTTTTTAAAAAAATATAAAACAAACACAAACAATCTTAATATATGATCATTCCATTCTACATATATAATCAGTAATTCACAGTATCATCACATAGTTGCATATTCATCATCATGATCATTTCTTAGAACATTTGCATCAATTCAGGAAAAGAAATAAAAAGACAACAGAAAAAAATTCATACATACCATATCCCTTACCGCTCCCTTTCATTGATCACTAGCATTTCAATCTACTAAATTGATTTTAACCTGTGTTCCCCCATTATTTATTTTTATTCCATATGTTTTATTTGTCTGTTGATAAGGTAGATAAAAGAAGCATCATACACAAGGTTTTCACAATCACACAGTCACATTGTGAAAGCTGTATCATTATACAATCATCTTCAAGAAACACGGCTACTGGAACACAGCTGTATGTTTTCAGGCAGTTCCCTCCAGCCTCTCCATTACATCTTGACTAACAAGGTGATATCTATTTAATGCATAAGAATAACCTCCAGGATAACCTCAACTCTGTTTGGAATCTCTCAGCCATTGACACTTTGTCTCATTTCACTCTTCCCCCTTTTAATCTAGAAGTTTTTCTCAATCCCTTGATGCTGAGTCTCAGCTCATTCTAGGATTTCTGTCCCACATTGCCAGGAAGGTAATTACCCCTGGAAGTCATGTCTCATGTAGACAGGGGGAGGGCTGTGAGTTTGCATGTTGTGTTGGCTGGAGAGAGAGGCCACATCTCAGGAACAAAAGAAGTTCTCTTGGGGGGTGACCCTTAGGCCTAATTCTAAGTAGGCTTGACCTATCCTTTGTGGGGTCAAGTTTCATATAAACAAACCCTAAGATTGGGGACTCAGCCTATTGCTCTGGTTGTCCACACTGCTTGTGAGAGTATCAAAAATTCTCCACTTGGAAATAATGTACAAATTTTAAAAATGTTCTTGCATGAGGAAGAACAAAGGAATGTCATTACTGCAGGGTGCTGAAAATAGATGGTAATTAATATTTTAAAATTTCACCTTATGTGTGAGACTAAAGCAAAAATGTTTGTTTGGTACAAAATTTATATTTTGACTAGTGCATTTCCTAATATAACTTATGTAGATAGCTTGATTGAACACCATAAGTACTTGGAATCTTGGGTAGGACATGAGATTTTGTTGGTTTGTCCAGAGAGATGACCTGATGAATCCCAGAGTGATTCAATCAGTGAGTGGAAAAGTATTTGCAAAGTCCCCTTTGGGGAATGGTGAGAACGGGGGAAAATTCAACCTCCCCAAGTTGAATTATTGATATTCTCACAAGCAATGTGGACAGCCAAAGCTATAGGCTGAGCCCCCAGTCTTGGGGTTTGTTCATATGAAATTTAACCCCACAAAGGATTGGTCAAGCC
>PVIY010043715.1:0-20154 GCA_004026745.1 Myrmecophaga tridactyla
AAAAAGTCCAGCCGGGAAATGTGATGCTTCTGCTATCCTCAGGAACGTTGTATAATCAAGAAGACTTCACTAAAGTGTTAAATCAGCAAATGTTAACATTTTCTGCAATTCAGGTAGTAAGAAGTTCTTCCCATAAGTATTGACTACATATGCATCTGCTAGTTCACCATTCTCTCCAACACAGGATCACAAACCGGAAAGAGATAGAAATGCCTTTTAAGGAATAGTCCACCTCATCCATGTCACACCATATCATGTATACACCATGCAGGACGCCAAACTTACTTACACTTGAGTGTCCTTCAGGAGGAGGGGCGATTGTATCTCCTTCAAAATTTCCAAAGACTTCCTGTTTTCTTTCCAATGCGTCCAGCTAGTATACAGGTTCAAAAGAATACATATTTTGTAGAGCATGTCCTGAGTGAGTAATGGAAACCATTACTATTCTGCCATATCCACCAACTCTTCAAGCTTTATTTCTATTACCATTGCAGCAACTCCAATTTTTTTCTCAGATGAACAATATTCTCAGGTTTGTTAGCACAACTTTATTCTTCTCCAGAACCATTAAATTAAGCGCTAACAATTATGATTCATTCTGAATTTAGGGGATAGATTTGTTCTCACTGAAAATGAAGTTTTATTCTTGAAGAATCTACATATGGATAGAAGAAAAAATATATAAATTGTGTGCTATTGGTGAAAGAACTGCAGCTTTGGGTTTTGTTTGAAGGAAGATGTTGAGGAGCCATTACAATTTAGATATCTGCAAAAGAAATTTTCAGGAATCATGGTGAGAGATCAACACCATGTTACAGAGGAAAATACTATTTTTTTCCAGCAAAAATAGGTGATTTGATTCTTGTCTTCAAATTTTCAATGTTATGTTATATAGAGGAGGAGAAGACTTATTTTTGAGCCAATATGCTCTGATCAATAGTATTCCATTGGATATCCAATAACTTTTTACTGAGACCTTTCCATACAAAATTTAAGACATACAAAAGAGAAGCATGCTTTCTCTTGGAAGATTAATTGTCAGCAGTAGTAGAAGTCAGAATAAACACTGTCAGAAACAAGGAGCACGATTTAAATTCATACACCGTAGAAAGCAGTAGCAGAGTCCTCACCACTAAGAATGCACATAAAAATGGAGCCAGTGTCAAAGGGAATTTATGTGACACATAGGAAGAATGAATCCTTCCATGCTTGCCAAGAGCTGAGTTTTGAAGAGGAGCAAATGACAGAGTTCCAATGTTGGATGAGAGGGTCTTGGACAACATGTCCTAGTGGTCTTCCACCAGTTTCAACATCTCATTTTCCCTCAATTTCAGATCACCCTCCTCAGAAGTATTCAATGCAACCATGTAGCTCTGAGATGAATCATGCAAACTCAGATTATTGATCTGTTTCATCCCTTTGAGTTGTGAAAACATGGTTTTGTTTTCCCTGCTACCTTGGGTGGAAACAGAGTCAGTGGAACAAAAGAATCACTTGAGTTAGGCAGAGAAATTCTGTTGTGCGGTAGGAAAGAAATATGATGGCAGGGAATGCTTTACTTGCAATAACCATAGTAATTAGGGAAAATCTACAAACATAAATTTGTTTTATCGTCTAATGTATTTTTCTGGATTCCACTTTAGAGTCTATTGCAGTACAGTTTCACTTAACTTGTTGCATGCCTTACAGCTTGCTACTTTCTTGAAGCTGCTCAACATTCCATCATATGTATGCACCACAATTTTGCCTTCCATTCCTTAGTCAATATACACTTAGGCCACCTCCATCCATTGGAAATCATGAATATTGCTACCACGAACACCAGTGTGCAAATGTCTACTCATGACCCTGCTTTCAGTTCCTCCACCTGTATACCTAATATTGGGATTGCAGGATCATATGGCAACCCTATACTTAGCCTCCTATGGAACCAGAGACACTGACCGCCGAGGGCCTGCACTATTCTACTTCCCTACCGCCAGTGTCTCTCCACACTTACTCCAGCACTTTTATCATTCAGTTTGTCTATTTTAAATGCAATTTTATTGTGATATACTCACATACCATATAATCATCCAAGGCATACAATCAATGTTCACGCATCATCATATATTGTGCATTGATCATCACAACCTATTTTTGCTCATTTTAATAATTCCATAAACAATTAAAATAGGAATAAAAATAAAAGGAAAACATAATGTCCAAAACATCCCTTCCCCTTTCCCCTTTATTATTTATTTTATCTTTATGCTCTTACTCATCTGTCCATACACTGGTTAAAGGTAGTGACAGTCACAACATTTTCACAATCACTCCTCACATCGTAAAAACCACATATTATACAATCACCTTCAAGAACAGACTACATTTTGTTCCAGGTGTTTTCCTCTAGTTTCCCCAATACCCAAGAAAAATAATGAATAGGGGCATCTATTTCATGCATAAGAATAATCTCTACAACGATATCTGCATTGTACTTGAAATCTTCATTTTGCTTCATTTCCCTTCCCCCTTTGGGTCAGGAAGTCCTAAAATGCAAGGGCCAGGGTCATCCCCAGGATTCATGCTCCATTTTACCACGAAGTTTTACAAACCTCGGAGTCATGTCCCATCTACAGGAAAGACAGTCAGTTTGCCTATGGAGAAAGCTTAAAGAGAGAAGCTACATCTGAGCAACAAAGGAAGTTCCCTCGATATGACTTTTAGGCAAAATTACAAGCAGTCTTAGCTTCTTTGTAGGACTCAGGACTATGTTTCATAAGGGCAAACTTCAAGATCTAGGCCTTGGCCTGTTAAATTGGTACTACCCAATGCTTGTGACAATATCAGGTCTTTCCTATGTGGAGAGGTTTAATATTTCCATGTTTTCCCCAAGTGCTTCAAGGGGACTTTTCAAATCTGTTTTATCTTCTGCCCTTATTACTCTGGGATGTATCAAGACATCACAATAACTTCTACCAACCACACAATCTCATTCACTATTTAAGATTCCATGAGTGTGGATTATTGCTTAAACTGGCCATACAAGTTAAATTAAAGACTGGCCTATTGAAATATATAAATTTTGTTCCATATAAACAGCTCTTTCTTTGGTATCATATGGAAGTTAATGTCTTAAAATACACTTATTATCATCCTATACCCTTTGGTTTGATTTACCCTAGTCTTGACCAGATGAGCTTCCTTCATATCTCTAATTGAAGTCTGTCTCTTTTTCAGCTTTTGTAACAATTTCTGTAGGGTAATGTTAGCTTTCCTAGCTTCAGATCTCTCTCAATCATTGGTACTGCACAGATACTCGAATTTCCAGGGAAGGATCTGGTCATACAAAATGAACTCAGCACTTAAGAATTTAGAAATAACAGTTAAAACTCAAGCACAGATGTGACAGCTGTAAGAGCTACAATCTAAGAGCCTTTACAGTAGGCTTCTGCTCGTAATGTATGCTCTAGAGGTCAACTGTCTGAGTTTGCACATCGTAGTTAGTCCATATTAGTGAAGTGTTATAGTATCTGTCTTTTTGTTCCTGGCTTATTTTTGTCCACATACTGTGCTCAAGGTTCATTAATCTAGTTGTATGCCTCACAACTCCATTCCTTCTTGCAGCTTCTCAATGTCCCATTGGATGTTACACCACAGATTGACCTTCTGTTTATCAGCTGATGTACCTTTTGTCCATCTCCATCCATTGAAAATAATGAAAACTGCCACAATAAACACTGTATACAAATGTCTGTTAAAATCCTTGCTTTCCATTCTTCCACGTAAATACCTCATAACAGGGTTGCAGGATCCTATGGCAACTGTATATTTGGCCTCCTGTGGAGCCACCACACTGCCCTCCAGAGGGATTGCACCATTCTCCTTCCCTACCAACAGTGAACACATACATCTCTCTCTCTCCACATTTTCTCTAGCACTTGTGTATTTCTGTTTGTTTTCAAACAATTTTATCCAAACACTATCCAATCCATCCTAAGTAAACAATCAATGGTTCCCACTTTATTCACATGGTTATGCTTTCACTGCTGCAATCTATATGAGAACATTTCCATTTCTTTTGCCAAGAAAGAAGAAAAAAAGGCAACTACAACAAAAACCCCATATCCCTCCCTTATATACACCTCTTTGACATTTAGCTTTGATATATTGCTTTTTCTTACAGTCATCACATAGCGTTGTGGTGTCCATTTCTGGATTTTGAATATCAATCATGTTGAATGTTCTGTACTCCTTCATCATCAATTGCCCAATTTCGACCCTTTTTCCCTCTTTCTATCTCTTGATAGCCTGTGTTCCTTAACTTTGACCATCAGAGTTTGCACATTATAGTTAGTTCATATTTATGAGACACTACAGGATTTCTCCTTTTGTTTCTGGCTTATTTTGTGCATCAAAACATCCTAAGGATTCATCCATGTTGTCGCATGCTTCATGAATTTTTCTGTCTTACAGCTGACTGCTATTGCATCATATGTATATAGTACAGTTTCTTTCACTGTTGTCCGTTGATAGATACTTGGGCTGTTTCCATCTCTATGCTACTGTAAATAGTGCTGTGCAATGTCCATTTATGTCCATGCTTTCAGTCCCTCTGAATGTATTCCAAATAATGGGATTGCTGAATCATATTGCAGTTCTATACTTAACTTCCTGAGGAACTATCAAACAGCTGTTTCAAAGTTACTAATTCTTCCCTATATTCATGCATCATCTTCTTATTTCCATGAATTCTATGGCCATGTTTTCCCTCAGCTTACTGAACCTATATAGAAGAGTTCAGTTGATGTCTTTGATTAGTTCTTCCAATGTCAGCCCTTCTTTGAGGTTGCATATATTTTTTCCTTTCAATGGGTCGTGTCTTCCTGTTTCTTTATCTTCACTTCTCTATTGAATTTTGGCCATTTGAATATTTTTATAGGAACTCTGACAATCAGATTCTCCCTCAGGTGCAAACAGTTTTGCATCTAAAAATCTCTTTTGTCCAATATTAATATAGCATCTCACAGTGTCCAGTGGGTCGCTGAACCCATCCTGCAGTTATTGACCCAGTTCTGAAATGCATAACTGGAATAGACATGTTCAGCAACTGGTGGAATCTTAACGCTGGTTTCCCTGAGGCTTCAGGATGGCTGGGACCAAGTGTGGTCTCTATTGTACCTGGTGGCACAGTGCCTGGCACAAAGTAGGTATGCAGTAAACATCTGTTGAATGAAACATCTGGGTATATTCAGGAAGTACCAGTAAAATTTGAGATGGGGAGTGGGCAGGCACAAGGGTATGGGAGGTATACTGGTGTCAGATAAAAGAACATCTAGCCTTGCTTCCCCCCAGTGAGTCAGGACTTTGCTCAGTAAGCATGGATGTGGCATTATCCAATTTGCGTTTTAGGACACTGATGTTGGGGACCTTGAAGACACTCATTAATGCATGCTGGGGGAGTGGATTAGTCTAAATGTTCCTGCCAATATCTGAGAGCCCAGGATGCAGCCTCAGCTTAAACTTATTTCTGCGGTGCTCCCCTACCTGACCTGCATGGTCACCTGTGGCAACTTGGGGAAAGCTGGGAGTGGCATCCTCAGATTCTTGAGCCAAATGCTGCAGTAGGTCTGCCCCGGGTGCTGGGACTCCTGCCCACTGTCACACCACACTCACTCTAGGAGATGCAGTTCAGGCTAGGCCACACGGTTTAATAATAGACTTGCCCTCAAGTTCCTGATGGGGAAGAAAACCCTTGCCAGATTTCAGGTGCAAAGAGTTGTGGTCAAAGGAATTGTTTAAAGAAGGGTGATGATTGTCTCTGCAGAAATTCACTCCCATCCTGCAGGTAAATCAACAGAAAACATCCTTGCTGCTAAAGCTTTTTACAAACCATTAAATACCTCAAGGAAACTCCCAGGAAATGTACTGGAGTTTTGTTTCCTCTTTTCCTTGGGGTCTTTTCTCTCTTGAGGTCTCTTCTCTCCTCTGGCTGATACCATGTCCCACCAGGACCCTGGGCCCCATACCTGGAGGTGTTGGTCCTGTGGTGCACAGCTGGCCTTCCCAGCACTGTCCTACATCCCAGATGATGGGAGCCATTACTAGAAAGCCCCCGAACATGTCTTTTAGAGTTACTTTCCTGCACCAAATGGTGGGTGGGGAAGAGGGTAGGCTGAGCCTCTTGCCAGTGAAGGGATGGAGGTTCTCAGACCTGTTACAAAGAGGAGAGGCTCCCTTCTCCCCCACTAGAAAGAAGCCATTTTATTCTGGAGCAGTGTGAACATCTCAAATAAAATACTAACAACAGCACCTCCTTTGTTCACCATGCAGCACCTAAAATCCTAGTGACGTGAAAAACTTCACCATGGCAACCACTCATCTCCCACACAACCCTCGGAGATGGAGATGGGGCAGAGTGGTCCCTGGTTACAAATGGAATCAGTTGTGGATGGGCTGATGTGATCATGATTTAATTCTATGAAATGTCCTCATCACAACAGGCCGGCCAGCACTTGCCCAACAAAACCAGCAGATAACACCACATGGTCAAGTTGAATAATGAACCTGACCATGACACGACTCCAGCTCGTTTTGGTTACAGCTTGTGTGGAATATGTTTTCCAACACTTCACTGTCAATCTCTTTGTTTCCCTTGGTCTAAGGTGTCTTCTAGAAAGCCTTTAGATAGATGATACATTTCATGCATTCTGCCAATCTGCATCTTTGGATTAGTGCATTAATCCATTCACATTCAATGTTCTTATGCTAAAGGCAGTAATTACATTGAATATTTGATCCTTTTATTTTTCATGTCATCCTTATATTTATCATCCTTTTCCCCTTTAAGTTACACTTATTTTCTATGCTTTCTTCCAAGCTGTCTCTCCTCCCTTTTCCTTTCAGCCTGCAGAACTCCCTTTCATATTTACTGAGAATGAAATATTTCTCCTTACCCGCGATATTTTAACTGTACATATGTGTGAATGTTTCTCCAGATAAAGAATTCTTGGCTGACAGTTTTTCTCGTTCAGAGACAAATATATCATGCCATTGTCTTCTCACCTCCATGGATTCTAAAGAGAAATTGACCCTTAATTTCATTGCAGTCCCTTTGTATGTGATGAATTGCTTTTCTCCTGCTTTCAGGATTCACTTTTTATCTGTGACATTTGTAATTCTTTTCAGCACTTGTACTGGTTTAAGTCTATTATAACTTAATCTGTTTTGATATATTGTGCTTCCTGGGTATTTACATTTATGTTGTTCCCAAGACTTGGAAATGTCAGCCAAAATTTCCTCAAGGGTTCTTTCTGCCCCTTTTTACTTTTTTATCCTTCTGGGACACCCAATGAGCATATTGTTATGCAGTTCATGATGTCATTCATGTCCTTGACACATTGCTCATGTTTTTCCATCTTTACTCTATCTCTCTAGTCTGTACATTTCTATATCCTATAATCTAATCTGCCGATTCTTCCTGCAGCCAGTTCAAATGTGTTGTCCTGGATCTCTAGGGTATTTTAATCTTTTCTATTGTACTCTCATCACCCAAAGTGCTGTTTCCTTTCTTTTCATCGTTTCAAATCTTTCTATTGCTCCAGTGTCTTCTTAATATCCTTCATCTCTTTATTCATACTTTCCTTCATCTTCTTGAATTGATTTAGGGCATTTGTTTGAATTCCTCTGATTTGTGTTTCTAAATTCTGCATCCCCTCAAAATTTTAATTTGTTCCTTTCCCTCAGCCATATATTCATGTTCTTAGTACAGCTTGCAAATAATTGCTGATGTGTCAGCATCTGATTATCTGGGTGAGTTCATTTAGAAGTTCAGTTTCTCCCTCTTGCTGATGACTTTTTTGTTGACTGGCTTTGTGTTTAAGCTGTTCTTTGATACTTGGATTACCTTATTCTAGGCCTTTAGAATTGTCCATGTATAATTGATTAGATTTTTTTAGTTCCTCTTGAGATTGTTGCCCTGAGTGTGCAGTACAATTTTTAAGATTGCACTACTGTGCTACTCTTACTACAAGGAGAAACCTTCCTTCCTTCAACTCCTGCTCTAGGAAAATTGATTGTTATGTTAGTT
Organism: Myrmecophaga tridactyla; assembly: GCA_004026745.1. NCBI lineage: Eukaryota > Metazoa > Chordata > Mammalia > Pilosa > Myrmecophagidae > Myrmecophaga > Myrmecophaga tridactyla. The sequence continues at coordinate 8,072 of PVIY010043715.1, forward strand.
GTTGTTTTGCTGCATAGTGTCTTTATATTAACTTGCTTTTGTTGCCTACAGCTGCTTTTGCGTGGAGGACAAATTCTGGCATTAGTGTGATCCCAAAAAGTTTTTTCACAAGGAAGTATTTCCCATCCAAAATGGTGCAGGGAACCACAAGGAGGCACAGGCCATTCTGAAAAACCCTGGGGAAAGCATCAGGAAAGACACCAAAAATCTTTTTTGATGGCTGCATTGAGAAACAACTCCCTGCCTGTCCAGCAGATGTTGCTCTGCAGCAAACCATTTGTCACGACCCCTAAGAAGGCACTTTGTTTACAGACGTCCTCTACCCAATATGTCGCCATTCTTTGGGGAACCTGTTGCCACTTAGTGACAAGTTGATACATTGGAGCACTTCCACTATGGAAGAGGTACCATTTCAACCTGACAAATAACATTCTGGAAAATAATATTTCAGGTGTCAATAATGCCCAAAGTGGTCAATAGTTTGAACATGATCTCTATCAGAGTCCCAAGATCCATTTAGGAGAAATGGAAAAGCTGATCCTCATTCATATGAAATTACACTTCACCAAGACTTTAATACCACCATTGGGTGGCTGTTTATTTATCTCCATGACTGTTTGGTGTCTGAGGACAGTCACAATATATTACTCTTTTCTTCATTCTCAGACAATAGTTGAGGGCTTTCCAAACAGTACTGCTGAATAAATGTTTGTTGAATGACTGAAAATAAATAATTGTGTGAGTTGAACTAACACTGCTAACTGTAGAGGAAAAAGGGAAAGCAGTGAAACAAGTGGAAGCCTTGTTGAGAGAGGGCAGCCCCATAAATCATATCAACTATCAGAAAAGAGAAATCAGACACAAGACATTGTAGTGCACGCAGAACCTCTCTCTTGAATCAGTGATATGGAAATCATTATGGGAAAACTTGAGTACTAGAACCCACAGCCAAAGGAAGGTGACCTCACAGAAAGAGTCCGCTGGGAAAAAAAAGACAAACACAAAGCACCAGAACTTTCTCCCTAGGGTCAAAGTTCACCCAAGTTTGCATTGCTGTAACATTTTTTGTTGTTTTTGTTTGTTTGTTTGTTTTTATCTCCGAAGAACTAAATATCTTAGGGAACAGAAGGACAAAAGACTACTTCATTTATGAGGATCATGGTAATTTAATTTATAAAAGCATGGAAACATAAATACCTTGTCTACACTCTCTCAAGTAGAGTTTCCCAATCTCTAGTGACATAGACACATAATTTTCCCTTCTAGAAACCTCGTGAGTATTTACATCTTCCTGCGCTTCCTGGGAGCTGAGTTGCCAACTTCATCCATCCTTCAAGGAGGAAACTGCGTTGGTGAACTCAGATGCTTCTTTGATAGTTTCTGGGTGAGTCAGATTTTGCTCATGAGTGGGGGAATGTATTATGAGTCACAGACCCCATTTATTAAGAGTAACTTTAGGGGTATCACTTTAGGGTGTGAGAAAAAGAGCTTCAGCTTGGGCAGCTTGTCAGCAGCCACATCACACAGAGCCTTGCATTTTGTCTAAAAGATTAATACTGATGTTTGAAGTTATCAGAGAGTCAGTGTAGAGCTTATGGAAGTTGATGTCCATGATAATTTTTGCCCTGTGGAAAGTTTTGGATCAGTTTCTGTTGTCAAATTCCTGGGAAAATGTTGAGGGCTGGAAATAGCACAGTGGCAGTGGGCTTGGAGGTTTGAGGAATGAGTATGAGTGAGGTTGAATCACAGTGTATAAAACTGTTCTTCATTAATACTAAGCACAATGTCAAGCACTTTATAGTCATCAATTTTTTTATTCTTGCAAGTATTTATGAATATATAATCATTATCTCTGTTCTATTCTAATGGGTGATGAGTTGAGCTTTATAGCAGAGTCATGTTCTTTTCTGAGACATATGATCACATCTGGAATGACATTTAGAGCTGCTCTCCCAGAGTTTTGCATTTCACTAATAATTTTACTTCTAAATAAATGCAATTTTAAAAAACAGTGAAATGGTGACTCAGTGGCAGAATTTACTGCTGTGATACCAGAGACTATATTCGCTTCCTGGTGCCTGCCCGCATAAAAATAAATTGACAATAAAAAATTTAAAAACAGTGTAAGACTTACAGAAACTGCAAGTATAGTACAGACAGTTTCCAGAAAATCACATCCATTTTTGCTTATTCTGAATATTTTCCATCCACAACACCACATTACATTTATGTGTTATAAATGACAGTTTCTCATACTCTCTTTGTTTTTAATGACCTGGATATTTTTCAGAGGTGCTGGCAATGTATTTTGTAAAATGTCCCTGAGTTGGAATTTGTTTGATGTTCTCCTCATTATTAGACTGGGATTGTGGGTTAAGGAGGAAGACACCAAAGATAACATTCTATTTTCTTTGCATTATTTATCCAGGGCGCATCCCATCAATGTCACTTTTCACTGTTGATGTTGACCTTCATCAAAAATGCTTGCCAGGTTTCCTCCACTTTAAAGTTCCTCATTGTCCTGCTTTTCCATACATCACCTCTGGAAGGGGGTTAGTACTTGAAGACGCACTTTAGGAGTGGGATTCAACTCACCTTCTAGAGGCAGCAGTATCTACATAAAACCTTACATACATCTGTCTGGGAGATTTTTGTCTTCCTACTCACATAGTACATATTTTCCTTAAATATTATAGACTCAGGACATTTATTTTATGCTTTGGGTTGTGAAATGATCCTACTTCATTTATTTTGTGGTGAAATTTCTTTCAGGCTGGGCGATGGGATATCTTTCACAGGATCTCTGTGTATCTTGGATTTATCACAATCATTGAATGCTTCATTTTAGTACCTACTTAATTTCTGGTGTTCCAAGATGTTCCAGGCTCTTCCTATATATTTCTATTTCAGGTTTAGGGTCAGCCATTTCTCCATGGAAAATTTTATTGAAGAATGGTGTTAAAATAAAGGCGAAGGCACTATGTGTGTTCTGTGTTACTAGGACATCTAGGCACTCTCCAAAGACAGAGTAGGAAAATACATTCGTGTCTCCCAAGTTGTGCATATATATAGACCTGCAGATATGTCTACATGTAACCTTCTATCTATAGTAACCTTCTCATGCTTATGTGTCTCACACTAAACCATTACCAGGTAGAACATTCTAGTGTCCACCCCTTGCTTAAGATCAACCACCCACTCTGCGGTGAGAAACATATTCTTCTCACCAGCCATCATGTGTGGGGGAATGTATTAATGTACTTAATTGCTTGATTCCAGTGTACATGTACAGATGTGATAGAATTGTCAACCTACACTCTGGTGAGATAAGCTTTATCCACTAGAATACAGTACTTATACATTTTCTGTCCCCTTTGTTTTCCAGAGTCCATTCATATCCCACATTACTATTTCAGCAACTTTTCCCCTCATCCCCATAGTAGGCATGTTTCATACATTTGTAATGCAATTAGATTGTTTTATCACATTTTGCATTCCATCCTGGCATTCCTATTATAGTGACAATTAATCTTATATTTCCATATGCTGTGCAAATACTATATGTGCAGTCTAACTTTGAAATTCTTTAATCACAAATGCCATTGAGCCTTTTTTCACACACTTATTTACCAACTGCATATCTTCTTCATTTCAGTTTCCATACAGAATTTTTGCCCAGTTTTTTAATTGGGTGTTACCTATCTTATTGGTGAGTGTTATGGGTTCTTTGTGTATATGAATCAAATCATTTATTGTTATTTTTATAGAGTATAAGTCTTATATTTTAATAAAGTCCAATTTTTTGTACTTTTCCCTTATGGATCATTGTTTGGGTTCTGCTTCTAAAATCTCATCACCAAAGTACAGGCCACCAGATTTCCTTAGATGTTTCATTTGAGAAGTACTATACTGTGCATTTTAATTTTGAGTACAGGATTCATTTTGAGTTAATTTTTGTGAAATATATACAATGCTTGACTAAGTTTCTTTTCAGTTTTGCATGAGTCTATGCCATTCTTCCACAGCTTTTAATGAAAAAATCTTACTTTTTCCATTAAATTGCTCTTGCTCCTTTGTCAAAGGCCAGTTGACTGTTCTTGTGTGGGTTTATTTTTCAGTTCCTTAACATCTGCTTCTGCGTCCCTGAGTTCTCACACATTAATTCATTGGTCTATTTCACCAACACAGCATGGTTTAATCATTGTGTCTTTATAGTGAGACTTGAAATTAGGTGATATTGGTTCTATGACTTTGTTCTTCTTCAATATTCTCTAGGAAATCTAGGAATTTTGCCTTTCTTAATTAACTTTAAAATTAGTTTGTCAAATATCTACAAACTAACTTCTTGCAGTTGGGAATGGGGTTGAGTTGAAAGTATAGATCAGGCAGAGATGAAATGGAATATTAACAGTATTGGTCTTTCTAGCTATACTGACGGAAAAACTTTATTTATTTAATTTGTTGTAGTAATATATGTACAACTTAAATTTTCACTGCATAACCATTTCCAACAAGCAATTTAGTAATATTGATTGCAACAAAATATTGTGCTATCATTAGTAGTATCTTTGTCCCAACTTTTTCATCACAAAGTGCAAAATAAATGGTCAAATGATTTTTGAATGAAGGAACGCCTATGAGCATTTGAGGTGGAACACATTGCCTTGGGAGAAAAGTTTAAAATTATGGACAAGAAAGTTTTTTTAGCAATACCTTCAAGGAGAATCAGGAACTTCTTTTTTTAACATAGGCAGGAACTGGGAATCGTACCTGGCTCCTCTGGCATGGCAGGCAAACATTCTTGCCTGGTGAGCCACTGTGGCCTGCCCAAGAATCAGGAACTTTTGTTTGCACTGTCATTTTCACATAAAGGGCACTAAATCTCTATATAATTAATAAGAAATAATGAAGTCACTATATTTACAATACAAACCATAGCATTTATGTTAATTTGCTAGAGCTGCTTGTACCTATGCCTGCCTTGCTCTTGTCTCTCTTCCAGCAGTTTCAAGAGTTACATGGAATTAGAGAATAAAACACGTATTTCAGAATTTATACTCCTGGGACTCTCAGAAGACACAGAACTACAGTCCTTCCTATTTGCTCTGTTCCTTATGATGTACCTGGTCACTCTCAGTGGGAACCTGCTCATCGTCCTGGCCACCATCAATGATGCCCACCTGCACACACCCATGTACTTCTTCCTTACTAACCTGTCTACTGCAGACATCTGTTTCACCTCCACCACTGTCCCCAAAAATGCTGGTGAACATCCAGAGAGAGACCAAAACTATAAGTTATGGAAATTGCCTCATCCAGATGTATTTTTTCATGGTTTTGGACAATTAGACAATTTTCTCTTAACCATGATGGGCTATGACCGTTACGTGGCCATCTGTCATCAACTGCACTACATGGTCATCATGAACCCCAGGCTCTGTCATCTCCTGCTGATGGCATCATGGATGTTGAGTGTTCTGAACTCTCTTTTACGTGGCCTAATGGTTGTGCAATTGACTTTTTGTACAGAGTTGGAAATTCCCCACTTTCTTTGTGAGTTTACTCAAGTAACCCAACTTGCATGTTCTGACATCTTCCTCAAAACCTAGCGATGTATTTTGCTACTGGAATTCTGTCTGTTATTTCATTCACTGGCATCCCTTCCTCTTACTCTAAAATTGCACACTCTATTTTGAGAATATCATCACATGGAGCCAAGTATAAAGCATTTTCTACCTGTGGGTCTCATCTTTCAGTGGTGTCGGTGTTTTATGGTACAGCTCTTGGAGTGCATCTTAGATCTGCTGCTACCCAAAATGCAAGGGCAAGTGCAATAGCTTCTGTGATGTTCACAGTGGTCACTCCCATGCTGAACCCCTTTATATACAGTCTTAGAAACAAGGACATAAAGGATGCCTTGAACATAACTTCCCGCTAAGACAGTCCCTATGTACAAGGATCCTTCATATCAAGTTCAGAAATTTAGTCTTCATTAACAGATGTTAAATACAGTGAAATGAAAATCAAATTATTTTTATCAGTGTAAATAAAGTTAATATGCTATTTGCTTTATTAGTAGAACTTTATCTCTATTTTTCATCCATCAAAAACCATTGTATATTTTGTATTTTCTTTAAATCATTTGACATCTAGGAATATATTCCCAAGACTCAGTATTGAGCTGAACTGTTCTGCCTGAATATTCAGTGGAAAATGTTTGATACTGGTCATTAGGGACATATAAAATTAATTTAATTACTGAAAGTTCTGAGGTGCATTGCCTCCCTGAAAGCAGAAATAAACTGCTCTTGATTTATTTGCTTTTGGCAAAAAGTATGTGTCATTTCAAATGTTCCATACCTATTTCCAGGGTTGTGTTAGTCAGCTCTTGAAATAGGGCACGTTCTTGACTTGAGTGAAACATGATGAAGTTTCAAAAAGCCACATCCATCTCCATCTATGACTTTCTTCTGTATATTTCATAAAACTTATGTGAAGATATAAAATATGTTACAGCCCCAATTCTTCAATCATTGATGGTTTTACTAATCACTGGGTTTCTTTCAGGGATGCAAATTTGTTCTTTAAAAATTGTTTTTATACACTGAGACATTTTTCAGTAACTTTCCCTTGGCACATCCTATACTCATAGGCCACGTTCATCAGTCCTGAAATGCAATTTGAGTAATTTTCCCATTGCAAAGTGTGTCCTTTAAACTATTAACGCAAGATATTAGGTTATAATATCAAGTTTTTGTAGACTTCCTGTGTTCTTTATGTGTCACAATACCACTAATGCTTTCATTCGTCAGAGCCATTGGCAAATTACACTGACATATAAAGATGAGAGATTACTCTGAGGTATTGTTCAGTTTTGGGGGAAAAAAAGTCATGTATTTTGCTCACTTATATTTTTGGTAAAGCTGTGAGTTCATTTATTTTGCAATGTATTAACCCAAGGATCAGACTCTGTTTTGGTCATATCCCGTCTGAAATGTAATTTACAGGGAAAAGAAATTTAATTTCTGCACAGCTGCAAATTTCTTGGTTTTGATTGTGCCATAATCTGAGGATTAAAATTATGTTTGTCATTTTTGATGTCTCTCCAGGACAAATAAATACTCACCTTACTCCAAATTAATTGCGTCTGAATTCTCAACTAAATATTTTATCACATAAACCAGAACCTTTTCCAAAAGTCTTTCATGAGCACTTTCTTTATGGATGTCTATAAACAATATTTTGTGAATCATACTTTGCCTTTCCTAAACATTCACTAGTTGCATACATTTATCCAAAGTACACAGCATCACTGTGGTCTTCACTTCCAACAAGTTCATGTATCAATTCCCAGAATCTTATCCAGGAAACTCCACGCACTTGCAATCAGTTCCTGTATCTAATAATTGACTTGAATTACTCCTTTCCTTTAAGCAGAAATCTCTTTTAAAATATCTTTACAATTTTTGTGAACAAATTTAGTAGGCATATACTCTCAATATTCCTGATGAGGCTATCAGTATGTCTTTCAACTAGAAAATTATGAATGAACAGAAAAGAAACTAGAAATCAGTCCAGCCAGAAAATGTGATACTTCTGCTATTCTCAGGAACAGGATATAATCAGGAAGACTCCACCGAAAGTGTTAGATCAGGGTGCAACATTTTCTGAAGTTCAGGTAGTAAGAAGCTCTTCCCATAAGTATTGATTACATATACACCTGCTAGTTTGCCATCCTCTCCAACACAGGATCCAAAACTGGAGGGAGAGAGAAATGCCTATTAAGGGGCAGTCCACCTCATCCATGTCACACGATATCATGTACACGTCATGCAGGACACCATACTTACTTACATTTGAGTGTACATCAGGAGGAAGGGAGATTGCACCCTCTTCAAAATATCCAAAGAATTCCTGTTTTCTTTCGAATACCCTCAGTTTGTAGACAGGTTCAGAAGAAAAGATGTTTTGTAGAGCATGTCCTGAGTGAGTAATGGAAACCTTTACTATTCTGCAATATGCACCACCTCATCAAACTTTACTTCTTTTAGCATTCCAACAACTCCAGTTTTTCCTCAGATGAAAAATATTCTTGGGATTGTTAGTACAACTTTATTCTTCTCTAGAACCATTAAATTGAATGCTAGCAGATATGATTCAATCTAAACTGAGGGGATTGATTTGTTCTCACAGAACATTAAACTTTGTTCTTAAAGAATCTGTATATGGATACAGGAAAAAATAATGAAATTGTATGCTATTGGTGAAAGAAGTGCAGTGCTGGGTTTTGTTTGAAGGAAAATGTGAAGAGTCATTAAAATTTAGATATCTGAAAAAGAAATTTTCAGAAATCATGGTGAGAGATAAACACCATGTTACAGATGAAAATACTATTATTTTTCCAGCAGAAATAGGGGATTTGATTCTTCTCTTCAAACCTACAATGTGATGATATATAGAAGGAGGAGAAGACACATTTTGAGTCAATGTGCTCTGTTCAATAGTATTCCATTGGATATATTCAATAAGAATCCTTCCATGCAAAATTTAAGGCATACAAAAGAGATGCATGCTTCCTGTTGGAAGATTAATTGTCAAGAGTAGGAGAAGTCAGAATGAACATTGTCAGAAAGAGGGAACACGATTTAAATTCGTACATTGTAGAAAGCAGTAGCAGAGCCCTCACCATTAAGAATGAACCATAAAAATGTAGCCACTGTCAAAGGGCATGTACGTGATGCATTGGAGGAACAGATCCTTCCACCTTTGACAAGAGCTTAGTTTTGAAGAGAAACAAATGACCAAGTTCCAATGTTGGATGAGAGGGTCTTGGGCAACATCTCCTAGTTGTCTTCCACCACTGTCAACATTCTCATTTTCCCTTCAATTTCAGATCACCTTCCTCAGAAATATTGAATGCAACCATGTAGCTCTGAGATAAATCATGCAAACACAGATTATTGATCTGTTTCATATCTTTGAGTTTTGAAAAGATGCTTTTGTTTTTATCTGTTACCTTGGGTGGAAATAGAGTCAGTGGAAGAAAAGAAACTCTTGAGTTAACCAGAGAAGTTCTGTTGTGCTGTAGCAAACAAATATGATTGAAGGGAATGCTTTACTTACAATACCTGCAAGGGTTAGGGAAAATGTACAAATGTAAATTTCTTTTATTGCCTAATGACTTTTTCTAGATTCAACTTTGGTTTCTATTGCTGCCAATTTTCTTTGAGTTTTACTTCAGGGAAATTTTAAATTTTCGTAAATGTGTATTTCAACCCTAGATGGTCTATTTGATTTGTTTTTATTTTGTTAGAAGTGTACTTTAAGGAAAACTCATGCATACAATACAGATTCACATATACCACCCTACCATCAAAGCCTGCATGATTGCAGAGAATTTGTTGTAATGGATGATAACACCTTTTCTGTAACTCTACTTCTTTGTTAACAGTGGTTAATGTACCATTATTATAATTTTTTGTACATCTTAATTTTAATTTTTATCTGCCCATACCATGGATAGAGGGCATATCATTCACAAGGTTTATACACTCAAATGGTCACTTGATGAAAGCTCTATAGTTATGCAATCATTATAAAATATCAAGGCTAATGGATGACTACAGTTTCAGGAATTTCCTTCTTGGTATTCTAACGAAGTAGAAAATAAAATGGTTGTGACATATCTGTATGAGTCAGTAGTCAAAATCATTTATAAAATGCTAATTTCCAGTTACACCTCCACCTCTCATTTGATACTTCTCTTGACCTTCAGAGAAATCTTGTCCATGACAATTTTACCTTCATGCAGGAAAAGGGTGTTGACCTTCCAGGTATGAAAACAAACTGCTTGATGTCCTTTGAGAAGCTGCTACCTCTGGGTTTAAGAGCTTATCTGGGATAGCAACAATGGGGAGTCCTATAGTTTCTGAAAGAAAATAAACTCAATGAGAAGAACTTTTAGAGACTCTTAGAGTCCAAGACTCCCTTTAGTGTTTTAAGGAATACTTTTGGTGTTGCCTTGGCATACAGGGGCAATATTTACTATCTGGATGAAGCCTGCATAAGACTAACTTCCAACATGACAACTCGACTCTATTTGAAATCTCTCGACCACTGAAACTGAATTTTACCTCATTTCTTTTCCCCATTTTTGTCAACAAGTTATTTCCAATCATGTGATGGCATGGCAAGGCATATCCCTGGGAATCATATCTTATGTTTCCAGGGAGCCACACCCATGGGAGTCATACCCAAAATGGTGGGGAGGAAAGTGATTTTTTTTGCAGAGTTTGGCTTAAACAGAGGTCACATTAGAACAACAAAAGAGATTCTCTGAGGGTGACTCTTAGGCATAATTATAAGTAGGCTTAACATTACCATTGCAGAAATAACTTTCTTAAGGACACGCCTTAAGATTGAGATAATATTAGGGTTATATTATCTCATATGGGGAAGATAAATACTTCTACATTTTCCCCCAGATCTTCAAAGTGACTTTACAAACTCTTTTTTATTTTCTGTCCAAAATGCTGTGGAATGTATCCGGGTATTATGTTAATCTGTACAGAAAAACAAGATCTCACTCCCTATTCAGTAATTAAAAGGAACTGTGGCCTCCAGGAGATGAATCAGGATTAAAACATGGCTTTTCTAGGGTACATAATCCTTTCAAGCCAGGAGAGATACCATACAATATTTGTCCTTTCATTCCTGGCTTATCTCACTCAATATTATGTCCTGAAGTTTCATTCACCTTCCTGCATGCCTTACAACTTCATTACTTCTTGAAAATTATTAATTCTTCCATTTATTCTTGCATCATCTTCTTGATTTCCTTAAGTTCTATGTCCATGTTTTCCCATTGCTCAGTGAACCTATATAGAAGTGTTCATTTGGTGGCTTTGATTACATCTTCCAATATCAGCACCTCGTTGAAGTTCATTTATTTTTTCCTTTCAATGGATCATGTCTTCCTGTTCCTTATATATCTTCAAATCTTCGATTGAATGTGGGCCATTTGAATATTTTGATAGATAACTCTGGCAATCAGATTCTCCCTGTAATAAAAGATTTTAGTGTAGAGTAGCTGTATGTTGAATCTCTTCTTTAACTCATAGCCGAGTTCATACAGATAATTCAGAACAGCCCATGGTGAACTGTGAATTTCTACTTGCTTTTGATTCATTTACCATTCTTCTTCTAGTTCTCCCAGGTGTTAAATTAGATCTTTGGTTATAGCTCTTTCTTCATTTATAATATAGGAATTTAGGGCCATAAATATCTTTCTCGGCACTGCTTTAACTGAATCACATCTGTTTTGCTATGTGTTTTTGGTTTCATTTGTTCTGAAGTATTTACTGATTTCTCTTGTGATTTCTTCTTTGACCTGCAGATTGCTTGTGTGTCTTGCTTAACCCCTACAAATTTGTGAAATTTCCAGTCCTTCTGCTTTCTATTGACTTCCATATTAAATATATTGTGTTCAGAGAAAGTGTTTTAGATCATTTCAATTTTAGAAAGTATATTGAAATCTGTTTTGTAGCGCAACATGAGGTCCATCTTGGAGAATGATCAAGGGACCTTGAGAAGTATATATGTCCTGTTGTTGGGTGTTCGTTGTTCTCCATATATCTGTTAAGTCTAGTTCATTTGCCATAGTGTTCGGGTTTTTTATTTCCTTGTTTATACACTGATTAGTTATTCTGTGTATCGATGACGGTGGTGTATTGAAGTATCCAAGTAATTTTAAACTGATGTTTATTTCTCACTGTGATTTTCTAGTTACTGACCTTAGGTATTTACTGTATTCCAGTTAGGATCATAAACATTTATGATTTCAATTTCTTCGTGGGGAATTGTGCCTTGCATTTATATAATGTGGCCTATTTGTCTCTTATAACACTTTTGCATTTAAACTCTATTTTGTCCAATATTAGCAGAGCTACTCCAGCTCTTTTTGGGTACAGCTTGTTTGGGAGATGTTATTCCAACCCTTCAATGTCAATCTCTTTGTTGCCTTTGGTCTAAGGAAATCCTTTAGATAGATCATACATTTCTGCATTCTGCCAATCTGCATCTTT
>PVIY010043716.1:0-20143 GCA_004026745.1 Myrmecophaga tridactyla
GTCTTTTTAAATCACTGTCTGGTGGCCATGCTATAATGCATAAAAATCAGAAGAAAAAGATGCTTGGGATTTGTATCACTATCTCTTTTTCTAATAAATTTAATTCTTCTTAGGAATTATCCAGGTATCCAAAGATTATTCATTATTGTATAAATTTAATTAGTTCAAGGAAGAAATAAAGCCATTTTGATTCAAAGATAACATGTTCATCTATACAGAATGCTCCAAAGAATCAACAAAAAGACTTTAGAACTATTAAGTTAGTTTAGCAAGATGTAGGATACAAGATTAATATATAAAAATCAATTCTACTTTTATGTATCAACATAGAACACTTGCACATTGAAATTTTTAATATCAATTATAGTAGTTGAAAAATCATGAAATATTTCAGGATAAATCTAACAAAATTTGGGCAAGATTTGTATATTGAAAACAACAAAGCATTGCTTATCAGAAAATACTTTAAGATACCAATTCTAGCCAAATCTATCTCTACATTCAATAGAATTGCAATCAAAATCTCAGAAGTCTCTACAAAAAGTGATGGGCTGATTAAAAAATGTATATGAAAATGGAAAGATCTTAGAATAGCCAAAATAATTTTTAAAAAGAAGAGCAAATTTGAAGGACTCATACTATTTAATTTCAGGATTTATAAAACTACATCAATCAAGACAGAATGTTTTGGTAAAGACATAGATCAAAGGTACAGAATAGAAAGTCAAAGGAGTCAAGAAGATTCATGGGGGAAAGGATACTCTTTTCAATAAATGGTGCCATAATAATGAGATATCCATATGCATAAAAAACCGAACTTCAACCCTGACAGCTATATACACTATTAACCTGAAATGGCTCATAGGCCTAAATATGAGATCTAAAATTTATAAACCTTCTAGAATAAACCATAGCATAGGAGAAAATCTTTATGACCTTGGATTAGGCAAAGTCATCTTAGGACAGAAAAAGCATGAAGCATAAAAGAAAAAGTCATCAAAATTAAAAACTTCTGCTCCAAAAGACACCATTAAGAAAATAAAAAGTCATGACTTTTTTTATTTTTATCATGAGAAAATATTTGTGAAACACATATGCCAAATCACCTATAACCAGAATATATAAAGGACTCTTCTAATTCAGTAATAAAAAGACAAACAACCCAATTTAAAACAGGCGAATGATTAAAAAAACTGGGCATACATCAATACCATGGTATACTACTCATCAATAAAAAGGAACAAACTACCAATATACCTAACAACCTGAATGACTCTCGATAGAATTATGCTGAGTGAAAAGAAAAGCCAATTCCAAAAGGTTATATATTGTATGATTCCATTTAGATAGTATTCTCCAAATGACACAATCATAGAAATGAAGACCAGATTAGTGACCACCAGGAGTCAGAGCCAGGGCAGGAGAGAAGTGGGTGTAGCTATAAGGGGGCAGCACGGGAGCCTGGTGGTGATGGAAGTGTTCTGTATGTTGACTACGTCAAAGTCAAAATCCTGGCTCTGATATTGTCCTATAATTTATTTCTTACAACTGCATGCGAATCTGCAAATATCGCAAAATAAAAAGTTTAGTTTAAAAAGAGAAATGGCAAAAGATTTGAGCAGCTGTCACCAAAGAAGATATATGGATGGCTAAGAATGTTGTTCTAGTTTGCTAGTTGCTAGAATGCAATATACCAGAAACAGATTGGCTTTCAAAAAGGGGAATTTAATAAGTTGCTAGTTTACAGTTCTAAGGCCAAGAAAATGTTCCAATTAAATTAAGTCTATAGAAATGTCCAATCTAAGTCATCCAGGGACAGATACCTTGGTTCAAGAAGGCCGATGAAGTTCAGGGTTTCTCTCTTAAGTGGAAGGGCACATGGTGAACATAGTCAGAGTTTTTCTGTCATCTGGAAAGACACATGGTGAACACGGTCCAGGTTCCTCTCTCACCTGGAAGGGCACATGGCAAACACGGTATCATCTCCTAGCTTCTTCTCTTGGCTTCCTGTTTCATGAAGCTGCCTGGGAGGCTTTTTCCTTCTTCATCTCCAAAGGTGATGAGCTGTGGGCTCTCTGCTTCTTATGGCTGTGTCATTCTTTTCTGCTCTCTCTAAATCTCTTATTCTCCAAAATGTTTCCTCTTTTATAGGACTCCAGAAACTTATCAAGACCCACCCAAATGGGTGGAGACATGTCGTCACCTAATCCAGTTTAACAACCACTCTCAATTACATCACAGCTCCAGGGAGATGATCTAATTACAGTTTCAAACATGCAATGCTGAATAGGGTTTAGAAGAAATGGCTGCCTTTACAAAATGGGATTAGGATTAAAACATGGCTTTTCTAGGGGACATACATCCTTTCAAACCAGCACAAATGTGCACATGAAAAGATGCTCATTATCATTCATCATTAGGGAAATGTAAATTAAAGCCACGACAAGGGGCAGGCCACAGTGGCTCAGTAGGCAGAGTTCTTGTCTGCCATGCCAGAGACCCAGGTTCGATTCCTAGTGCCTGCCATGCAAAAAAACAAAAACAAAAACAAAAAAACCCCACAGTAAGATACTGCTAACTACCTACTGGGCTGACTTAAAATTTAAAAAGAGCCTGCAAAGTACTAATGAGGATATAAAAAACTAGAACTCTCATATGCTGCTGATGGGAATTTGAAATGGCACAGTCACTTTGGAAAATAGTTTGGCAGTTACTTACAAAGTTAAACATATACTTTCCATACAACCTAGAAATACCATGTATAGAAATTTACAAGAGAAATGAAATATGTTCACACAAAATTCTGTACATAAATGTTTTTGGCAGGTTCGTTCATAATCACCAAACCTCCAGTTACAAGCCAAATATTGACCACCCGGTAAATGGACAAACAAATTGAGGTACAGCTACACAATGGAAGACTACACAGCAATAAAAGAGGAACAAATCACTGACATATTTAGTGATAGAGACAAATCTCAAAAGCATCATATTAAGTGAAAGACAGTCTCACAAGGTTATGTACCACATGAATTCATTTATATGACATGCTGTTACAAGCTAAGTAGATTCCATGCACTAGGGTAATTTTCCAGAAACCTACAACCTCCAAATGGGTACCTGGTCAGATAAGTCCTGAAATCTAGAGGGCCCAGCCTCTCCAGAGCATTAGCTAGTTCCATCTCCCTACCCCATATTAGTGACAGACCCTTCCAACATGAAAAAGTTAGAACAGCCGTAGCCCAAATAACCCTAAAGAGAGGTTTAGAAAGATCAAAGGTGATGGTAGAGTTATACAGGGAAGGTGAGGCTTAACATACACATATGATTGCTGAATCATTAAATTGTTATTTCTGTGCTTTGAAATTTAACGGTTTTTTGTATATATGTTATTTTTCACAAAAAAGAAAAAAAGTCAATTGTGATGCTAAAAAAATTATTTATTCCTTTTAGCCTCCTACATTCTTGAGCAGCTAGAAGGAAAAATCTGAGATGATTGTATGGTAGCCCATGACAAACTCTGGGGTCTGTCCTCTAACTACTTGTTGAGGAGTGCATTGAAAACCATTGCTTTTTTCTTTGCTTTGTATATATGTTATATTACACAATAAAAAAGGTTAAAAAAAAAAAGCTAACCAGAGGAATAGAAAACTGATCAGTGGTAGCTAAGTATAAGGGGTGGAGGGACGGTGCTGTGCTGACTACAAAGGGGCCCAGGGGAAATTTGGGGGGTATTGGTTCCAGGGTCATAGGCATTTGTCAAAATTCAGAATTGAAAAGAATGAATTTACTGTATGTAAATTATATCTCGATAAATCGAGTTTAAAAAATTATAAGAAAATCTATTTTTAAAAATCTGAAAGGGATTGTATAGACCTATGTGTCCCAACAATAAACACTACAAATATAATTATGTTCTTGCAAGAATTACTTCAAAGATATGATCCTTGTACAAAGAGTGTTTAAGTCTAGGGTATGGGGGTGGGGGGAAACTGCTGTTGCATGCTATAAGTTATGTTTAATGAAAACATCAGCACTACCACAGCAATACCAGGGGTAAATAATGGGGGGAAGGACAAGAGTTAAGGGGAGGTTTAGATTTCCTACTTGGTGAGGATGTGTTTACTGGTTATTTTTCTCTTTGGAACAATGAAATTACCCAAAATTGAGAGTGTTGATGGACTGTGGACTTTGGGCATTATACATATGTGTAATGAATGCTGGTGGCTGAAGGATACACTGAGAAGTAGATTGGCAAACGATGGTGTATACACATGACCGAATATTGTGCTGCTACAAAAAGGAATGAAGTTGTGAGGCATGCAACATTGTGAATGAATTTATGGGACATTTGGTGAGGCAAAATAAGCCAGAAACAAAAGAGCAATTATTGTATGGTCTCCTTTAGAAAATGCTTATAAGAAAACAGGGGCCTAGATTGTAAACTCTTATAGCAGTCACATTTAGTCCGGAGTGGTAATTGTTATTTCTGGATTTTGAAAGGCTGTTTTATATATGTATAACCTGGTATTTAGAGATAAGAATGAAGCTGATCAGGCCAGAATTAAGGTAATTCAGAACACAGAGGCAAGGAAGATATTGTGTAGATTTTAGAACCTTACCTACTCTTTGAACCGAAGGAAGAAGGTTTATGTGGTCTGGAATCTAAATTATCTGTAGCACATAATCTAACTTAGTCTGTCTGGATAGCTCATTTAAACAACCGAAACACAGGGAGTCCAGAATAAGAAGGAGGGCCTTTAATCCTGTATAGCTTAATGTAATGCCTGGATACATCCTAGAACATAGTAAGCAGATAAGCAAAAAGTATCAGCAAAGTCCCTTGAGGGATGGGAGAAAAAAATATGGAATTATTAAACTTTACCACTGGGGAAACCCCTGATACTGTGTCAAACATTAGGGACGCCCAAATCAATAGGCCAAGCTCTAGATCTTGAGGCTTGCCCTTGTGAAGCTTATGTATGTAGTGGAGAAGTTTACCCTACCTATAGGCATGCCTAAGAGTTACTTCTGGAGGACCTCTTTTGTTGCTCAGGTGTGGCCTCTCTCTCTCTGAGCCCAACTCTGCAAGTGAAATCATTGCCCTCCCCCCCTACATGTGGCATGACATCCAGGGGTGAAAGACTCCCTGGTCTCATGGGAGATGACTCCCAGGGATGAGTCTGGCCCTGGCAGTGTGGGATCAACAATACCATCTCGATCAAAATGGGGAAAAGAAGTGTAACAAGTAAGTTATCAGTGGCTAAGAAGGTTCAAATAGAGTTGAGAGATACTCTGAAGGTCACTTATGCAAGCTTTAGTTAGACATTGCTACCTACCATAGCTTGCCAAACCCTAACTGAAACTATTCCAGCTAATCCTAAAGAACACCTAGGGCAATATATATATAAGATTCTACAAACGTTCTATGCACTAGGGTAACTTTCCAGAAACCTATGGCCTCCAGATGAATCCCTGGACCAGATAAGTCCTGAAACCTAGAAGGCCCAGCCTCTCCAGAACATCAACTAGTTCCATCTTCTGTCCCATGTTATTGACAGCCCCTTCCAACATGAAAAATTAGAATGGGTACAGCCCAAACACCCCTAAAGAGTGAGAGAAAGACCAAAAGTGAAGGTAGAGTTATCAGAGAAGTTTGGGTTTAACAAGCGAGTATGATTGTTGAATTATATTGATATTTAGTCTTTAGTATCTTAGAGCAGCTAGAGGTAAAAGCCAAAATTGTGGAATTGTAACCCATACCAAACTCTGAAATCTGTTCTACAACTAATTGTTGTGCTGGACTTTTAAATGTATTGCTTTTTTTTGTATATATGTTATTTTTCACAAAAAAGAAAAAAAAGAGTCAGTTGTGATGATAAAAAAATATTTACCCCTTCTAGCCTCCAATGTTCTGGAGAGGCTAGAAGGAAAAGTCTGAGATGATGGTATGGCAGCCCATGACAAACTCTAGGAACTGTCCTATAACTACTTGCTGAACAATGCTTTGAAAACTATTGCTTTTTCCTTTCTTTGCTTTGCATATATGTTATATTATACAAAAAAATAAGTTTTAAAAAATCAATGTGGTTAAGAGGTAGAATGCTCACCTTCCATGTGGGAAACACATGTTCAATTCCTGGACCATGCACCGCCACCCCCCTCAAAAAAATCAATGTGGTATCTATTGATGATGATTAGTGAAACAAAATGTGATATATACATACAGTAGAATAGTATCCCCCCATAAAAAGGAATGAAGTATTTATGTATTCTGTAAGATGGATAAATCTTAAAAACATTATGCTAAGTGAAAGCAGACAGACATAAAATCCACATATTGTATCATATCATTTGTATGAAATGCCCAGAATCAGAAAATCCATAGAGACAGAAAGTGGATTCGTGGTAGCCAGAGCTGGACAGGGTGGGAGTGGGGGCATGGATGGGGAGTGACTGCTAATGGGTCTTGGATTTCCTTTACGATTGATGAAATGTTCCAAAGTTTTATAGTGGTAATGATTGCACATTAGCTGAATATACTAAAAACCCTGAACTGTAAACTTTGAAAGGGTAAGTTTTAAGGTATGTGAATTACATCTCAAAACTGTTATAAAAAGACATCAATGTGGTGAAATAGATACTTTTATATGGTGCTCATGGGACTGTCAATTTGGTAAGTTATTTTATATACATCATAAGAGCTTTAAACACTCATTCTCTTTGTCTCAGTAATTCACCTTCTAAGATTCCATTCTTAGAAAGTAACCAGATACATGGTCCAAAATTTATATATAAGGATGTTCTTAGCATTACAAAATAGGAAAAAAAGAGAAATTATGTCTACTTATTAGATAATGGCTAATAAATGATAAAACCACATGATGGGATATAATACAATTTTTTTTTAAAACCCACTCCTCCAAAAAAACAATGATATCACCTTTAAATATAGTCAAAATCAACTTTTTCAGAACACTGGAAACTAACTAAAGGCTTGTGACAACCTGAGGATGTTTATTCGAGAAAAATGGATGAATTCAGTAAGAATGATGAGCTTTGTAGTATTTTAATTTCCCTATCCCCATTTCCTTCTCTGCAATTCTGAAGTGGTCTTGAAAACCAACAGCCTTGCAATTAAGGTAGCTGTGAAAACAAGCATCCTATCAACCACTGGAGGGAGCAGAGTGGATTTGGAGCTCCCCCCAAAGCCCCATTCCCCTAACTGATTTATCAGGCAGTTCCTTGGAAATCCTCACTTGCAGGGCTTGTCGTTATTTGGCCTGACTCAGAACTTGCTTGCTAAAAGTCTTTTTCCCAGACAACATGTCAAAACAATCAACAATTATTGTTTAACATTGAAGTTGCCTGAGACATTGATAACATTTGGCACAAAAAAGAGGTTAACCAAAAAACTTAAAAGGAAAAATGTACCAAGGGATTGTAAAAACTGAGATATACTTGGAAATATGGAAGATTACATGTATATGCATGGCTGCTTGTATGTCCAGAAAGAGCTAAGAAAGCCCTAGCCTCTCATCTCTGGCTAACCTTAAAGCTCTGTGTAAGCAGGAAGTGAAGGCTAAGGCAGAGTTGTAAACTACCAGAGGATTGAAGGTACACCCAACATGGACACAGGGACCCTTGGCAAAGATGGGGTGACTTATTGATTCAAAGTATTTAAGGAAATCTCTGTCCTATTATTAACTGGCCATTAGGTTAACTGAACAGAGACTTCAATGGCCACACATGACAAAGATATGGATTTAACAGAATTATTTCAGGATATTCACAAAACAAACAACAAAGCACAATAACACATTCTAGGGAAAAGGAGCTCCTGATGAGGTGATGACAACAGCCAACTCTGGCAAGATCCATATCAGGATTTACATGGAGATCAAGTAAAGCAATGGCCAAATACATCAAGTAATGGTAACATTTTTAAATGAAGATAATGAAAGTGTAACTGTTGAGTGGATAGAAAATGGAGATACAAAAAGCAAAGAGATTGACCTGGACAGCATCTTTTTCACTTAATCCTGACCTTGTACCTGATGAAGAAATTGAACTCAGTCCAGAAACACCTCCACCTCCAATATCCTCAACCAAGTAAACAAAATTATAAAAAAATTGATGGACTGTGGCTTCTATTAAGAATGAACCTCCTCCAAGAAATAATAGAGTGCTTGGTTCTGCATGTGCACAGCTAGTCAACTTTCAGAACAGTCTTCTTCTGTACAACAGAATGGTGGCATTTAAGACATATCTCCAGTTCAAGCCACATTTACGTAGAAAATCTAATTGTGTGAAAGAGGTAGAAAATTACAAGAAAAAAGAAGATTGCACCAGCAAGAATTTAGAAAAAAAAGAGCCCAGGCCGTTCATGCTATAAACCCAAACTATGAAATTACATGTATGATTCAATACTTTAGAGGAAGTTTGGATTATAGACCACTTACAACAGTAGATCCTACTGATGAGCACAGGATATGTGTTTGCATAAGGAAACAGCCTCTAATAAACAAGAAACTCATATGAAAGAACTTGATGTAATCCCAATCCCTAGTAAAGATGTTGTGATGGTACATTAGCCAAAACAAAAAGTAGATTTAACAAGGTACCTAGAAAACCAATCATTTCGTTTTGATTATGCTTTTGATGACTCAGCTCCTAATGAAATGGTTTACAGATTTACAGATGGACCACTAGTGGAAGCTATATTTGAAAGGGGAATGGCTACATGATTTGCTTACTGGCAGACTGGAAGTAGAAAAACTCATACTATGGGTGGTGGCTTTTCAGAAAGAACCAAGACTTTTTATGGGATTTATGTATTAGCAGCTGGAGATGTCTTTCTTTTTTTTTTTTTTTAGTGGAACAACAATTTATTCAGTAACATAGATGGCATAAGGACTTATACAGGGAATGATCTGATAATTGTTTGCTGTGTAATTCTGCCCATTAGCAATATTTAAGCCAAGAATTTGAGAGAAGTTCCATTAAGTTGTAGTACGTATCTCTGTGTGATTTGATTAACGAAAATGTGTGTACACAACATCAAGGTTTTTCCCTTTTTCTTTTGTTTTAAAAAGCAGCTCGATGATTTGGGGGTTGGTTTGTACAATACAGAGAACCTAAGGGGAAAAGTACAAAATGGCACGTAACATCAATGCCAGTACTAATCACATATGGTTACAACTAAGGATGAGATTAATTTTGTGTAACTCACTTTTCTTTAGAACATAAATCAGAACCATTAACTTGAACTTGAGTTCATGCATAATACATATATAACCTAATGCAAAATATATTTCATAAGTAACACTCCACATTAAAATATTGGAAACTTAACAACTGCGCTGATTTGTATTTTGACTTAATAGAAGAAGAAAACAACATTCAACTAGGGAGGTTTATACTGATAATAAAGCTCTTAAAGTTAACAATGTCTTTTTCTCCCTTTATGCTTACCATGGCAACACAATGTCCTGAGAGGATTCATTATGAGAAAAATGTCAGTCACAGCTTTAAAATCTTACTTTGGAAGGAACTAATGAGAAAGCAAATTGGAAGGTGAGATCTCATCTCTGTTTTCAAATATGTGGTCTTAATTTTTCTTCTTATAGAAAAAAGCTTAAATCAGTTTATTATAATTACATCTAAACCATTCATTTTTGCAGCTTTCAGGAAAAGTCCAGCACCTCGTCTATCTATAGTCTATGAGAAGAGGTTAGCAGAGATCATCTAATCTTAAATTGTGACATCATCCATTCAAGTCCTCGGCACAGTCCCTCGCCTATAAGAGCACAGCCCTCCTGGATATGCCACTGATGATCTTTAGTAGAAGTTAGTTTCAAAAACTGGGAGATTTCTGCTACAGTCATACATTCTTTGATGTTTATTAGCAAAAATCAGCAATCCAGTTTTTCTTAGCTCTTCATGCACTAACATTTTATACAGTTCTTTCTACTTACAGAAATCCTTTGTCTGACTGTACTGTCACAACAGCTGTTACAAACTCAGTGTTAGTAGAGTAAATGTTCCAGAAGAACAAAGAGACTCTTGGCCACCAATATCCCACATCAGGAAATGTGTATTAATGACTATCTCTCCTACATTACTTCCTATGGTAGGGGATGTATGTACAACTTCATTCATAGACAACTGGTACAGGATGATAGTTTTCCCTGCATTATCCAGCCCAACAATAACTCTGTGCTGCTGGTGATGGAGCGTTCTCCATATCTGGTGAAGAGAATTCCCCTTCCCAGGCAGTGGACTGCCTGCCAGCCACTCAGGCCTCCTGGCTTCCCTGGGCTCAGGCTGAAGGGGAAGAGAGAGACAAGCCAGGGCCTCTGCTCAGCTGCTGTGGCTGCCCCGCCTGCCGCCCACCTGCTTCCCGGGACCCGAGGAAGACTGAAGCCCAGGCTGCCCTGCAGCGCACAGGAGGCCGCTCCACTGCAGCTGCGGCACTCGCCCGCTCGTGGACATTGCCACTAAGTTGTTTGCAGCCTCGAGATGTCTTTTTAATGCTAAAAAAGCCAAACTCTAAGAAAATAGAACTTCAAGTATATGGAAACTTTTTTGAAATTTATACTTGAAAAGTTCTTGACTTGCTAAACAGGAAAACAAAATTAAGAGTATTAGAAGATGGAAAATGGCAAGTTCAAGTGGTGGGATTACAGGAACAGGAGGTCAAATGTGTTGAAGATGTACTGAAACTCACTGATGTAGACAACAGTTGTAGAATGTCTGGTCAAATATTTGCAAATGGCTCTTTGTTGGTTACCGTGGTGCCAAGTGTCTCCCGACACTGTTTATGCAGCAGTGAAGGAAGTCCTGCAAGCGCCTGAACTTTTTAGAAACGGTGGAGCTGCTTATCAGCTTAAAGAACTATGACCCTCTGAAGGACAAACGTTTCTTGGGCACCATCAGGCTTAAGCCCACTCCCCGTCCCAAGTTCTGTGTGTGTCTCCTGGTGGACCAGCGGCACTGTGATGAAGCCAAGGCTGTGGCTATCCCCCTATGGACAGTGAAGCTCTGAAGAAACTCAACAAGAATAAGAAGCTGGTGAAGAAACTGGCCAAGAAGTATGATGCCTTTTTGGCCTCTGAGTCCTTGATCAAGCAGATCCCACAAGTCCTGGGCCCAGGTCTGAATAAGGCTGCCAAGTTCCCTTCCCTGCTGACCTGCAATGAGAACACCCTGGCCAGAGTTGATGAGGTGAAGTCCACAATCTAGTTCCACATGAAGAAGGTGCTGAGTCTAGCTGTGGCCATTGGCCACGTGAAGATGATGGAGGATGAACTCGTGTACAACATCCACTTGGCTGTTAAGTGGATCACTTCCTAGTATCACTGCTCAAAAGGAGTTGGCAGAACGTCCGGGCTCTATATATCAAGAGCACCACGGGCAAGCCCCAGCTCCTGTACTAAGGCACAGCTCCATAAACCTTAGTGCCACCAAAAAAATAAATAAATAAAATCCGCAAATGCACATTCATCTCATAGCCATGCAGTATTTCAGATTATTCTTAGAAGGAAAGGACCACTGTATGGCAAATTTTCTCTCATTGATTTGGCTGGAAATGAAAGAGGAGCAGATGCTTCAAGTGCAAGACAGGCAAACTAGCCTTGAAGGTGCCGAAATTAATGAAAGCCTTTTAGCACTCAAGGAATGAATCAGAGCTTTAGGTAGAAATAAACCTCACTCTTTCCTGAGCAAGTAAACTCACTCAGGTATTAAGAGATTCACTCATAGGTGAAAGCTTGCATACCTGCACAATCGCCACAATCTTCCCAGGTTTGGTATCCTGTGAAAATACTCTTAATATATTAAGATACACAAATGGGGTGAAAGAATTAACTGTGGATCTGACTGCTGCTGTGATGTCTGTCCCATAACGCACCATCCACCAAATCAGATTGATGACTTAGGTGTGGGGAGTTGTGGGGTGACCTAAAATTGTGTTGTGAACAAGATGAAGAAGAGGTTTCTCCACAATTGCTTACTTTCCATGAAGCTGTATCACAAATGGTAGAAATGGAAGAACAAGTTGTAGAAGGTCACAGGGCAATGTTCTAAGAATCTATTCGATGGTAAGAAGAGAAAAATCTCTCCTAGAGATGACTAAAGAAGTACACTATGATGTAGATTCACGTGCTACACAACTTGAAGCTATTCTTGATCAAAAAATAGACTTAGCTGCACCATAAAGTGAAATCTTTTTGTGTAGCGCTGCAAGAAGAAGAACAGGCCAGCAAGCAAATCAACCCAAAGTACCCCGTGCCCTTTAAATCATCATTTGCTGCTATTATAAGATAAAGTGGCTGGTTCAGCTATCGGGGCCATTTGAAAGTTTGAAATTTTAAGTATCTGTGGAAAATTTCTTGTCCTTCCCCTGAATGAATTTCAATTTTGTGAAAGACTCCTATGCTGGTTTGAAAAGATTTATGAACCCTAGAAAAGCGTTGCCTTAATCCTAATCCAATTGTGTACAGTAGCTGTTTCTTTTAAACCCTATCCTGCACCTCATGTTGGGAATTTGATTAAATCATCTCCATGGAAATGTGACTCCACCCATTCCAAATGGGTCTTGATTACTTTACCAGAATCCTTTAAAAGAGGAAGCATTTTAGAGAAAGCTTAAGAATAACAAGAGCCACAGAGACACGAGAGCTACAGAATCCACCAGCCACCAAACTTTGGAGATGAATGAAAACACCCCTGGGGGAGTTTCATGAGCAAGAGGCCTGGAGAGGACGCTAGAAGATGTCACCATGTCTACCATGTGCCTTTCAGTTGAGAGAGAAACCCAGAACTTCATTGCACTTCTTTGAGTGAAGGTAACCTCTTGTTGGTGCCTTAAGTTGGACACTTTTATAGACTTGCTTTAATTGGGACATTTTCTTGGACTTAGAACTATAAATTAGCAACTTATTAAATTCCCTTTTTAAAAAGCCGTTCCACTTCTGGTATATTGCATTCCAGCAGCTAGCAAATTGGAACAACCCCTTTGTCCACAAAATGCTTCTAGCCCAGGAAGCATAACCAAGAATTGGGATCAGTGAAGTATTTTGTTTCATTTACCCAAGTTGTGATTTACTTTTGAAGATCCTTGCTAATTTTACTTTCTTTATGTTGAAGTAAGATTGTGGACTTGATCCAGAGGTTGGCGGTAGGAGGAAGTCACAGGATTTCCTTTTTAACTCAATTCAACTTTCATGGCAAGACTGAACCATTTAAAATCCTTTGCCATGCATGCACACCTCATCAGTGATTGTGCATGCCTTGCCCACTCCTAGAAGCAACTGTGCTCACCTTTTCCTAAAGCCCTATATTTCTGAAGCACACTAAGATAAATGGCATTCCTTATTTGTCATTTTTAAATTATCTGTATTGTGTGTACATTTTTACTGTATTTGAGATGATTTTTGTGTGACTAGTTAATTTTGCAGAATGTGCCATATCACTGAACAGAACTAAAGTCTGTGACAGTGTATATAGCTGCTGGACCATTCTATCTTATACATAAAGAAATCTGAAATTATGAGTTTCAAACCATATGACAGGGCGGCTGCCGTGGCTCAGCAGGCAGAGCTCTGACCTGCCGTGCTGGAGGTCTGGAGTTCGATCCCTGGTGCCTCCTGCCCATATGCAAATTTAAAAAAAAAACAAAAAAACATATGACAAGTGGTTATAATTTTCTTAGCATTTTTGTCGCAAGGAACTAAAATATAAATTAGTTGGTATATAGTAAAAAGCTTGTAATTCTGAAAAAAAAAATTCATGGGAAAATGGCAAAGGAAGAATATGATTTCCTGAGTTACCACATTAATTTGTTTCCATTTTCAACAAAAATTACTAAACAAAGAAACAGAGAAGTATGGCTCATACATACACAAAAAAGTAGTCAATAGAAACTGTCCCTGAGGAAGCCTAGATATTGGAACTTCTAGACAAAGACTTTAAATCAGTTATTTTAAATAAGCCCAAAGAACTAAAGGAACCCAGGTCTAAAGTACTGAAAGTATAAGAATAATGTCTCGCCAAGTAGAGAACAAGATAGAGAGAGGGATATTACAAAGAAGGACAAAATAGAAATTCTGATGCTCAAAAGTACAGTAACTTATATGAAAAATTCACTAGAAGGGCTAAACAGCAGATTTGAGGAAGCAGGAGAAGGAATCAGTGAACTTAAAGAGAGAGCCTTTAAAAAAAAAAGGTACATTGAGATTATTCAGTCTGAAGAACAGAAAGAAAAAATAATGAAGAAAAATGAACAGACACTAAAAAGCCTGTGGGACACTATCAAGTGTACCTACATATACATAACAATATTCAGAAAAAACATTGGAAGAAATAATGGCCAACTTCCCAAATTTGATTTAAAAAAAATACAAAAAAGCATTATATCCAAGAAATTTAACAAAATCAATGTGATCCACAATTAGACACATCATAGTACAACTGTCCAAAGACAAAGAGAATCTTGAAAGCAGCAAGAAAAAGAAGAAAAAAAAAAGATACATCATATATCAGAGACCTTCAGTACAATTAACTGATTCCTCATCATAATGTCAACATTTTCCTTGTTTAGATTTTCCACCTGTTTGAAGACAAATCTATTTTTTTAAGTATGGATCCCTAGTTACACAGAAATAGCAAATTCCTAAGGCCAGTTAATCCTCAAAAGTACTCTTTTAAAAAATTTTATTAATAAAACCAATCAACATACAACATGAACATTCTTAACATATGGACATTCCATACTTTGTGAACAATCAATGGCTCACAATATCATCACATAGTTGTATATTCATCACTATGATCATTTCTCAGAACATTTACATCACTCTGGAAAAAGAAATAAAAAGAAAAAAGACAAAACTCATACATACCATACCCCTTACCCCTCCCTCTCATTGACCACTAGTATTTCCCTCTACCCAACTTATTTTAACATTTGTTCCCCTATTATTTATTCAAAAATGGTTTTGAAAGCTGGTTACACATGCAAAAGTACCACCGTTACAAACAGATTATTATAATAGACAAATTATCTTTCTTGTTATGAAAATGAAAAGGCTTGTTTCCGATATGAACACACAGACCCATAGAGAAGTGGCAAAAGCAAATATAGAGAATATGACAAACAACTTGGAGAATTTTATCAGCAACCAGAAAAGACAAAAAGCAGTGGTATAAGACCAGCTACTGAACTTGCTAAACTGAACCAGTAGTTGAGAAGCAAGTGTCTCAAATTCCAGGAAATAAAAAAATTTCTAGGGCAAACAGATAAACAAATAAAGAGACAAATTATAAGAAACAACTCAACTTCCTTTGGCCTTTTACTTGACAGAGACCAGATGGTCAGACCCAAATTATCGTCATGTTAAGAAAATTTCTCCCCTTTCTTTGTTATATGCTGTGGAGGTGGACAATGCAGAACCAGACTTGATGAGGAAGTATAATAGGTGCTCAGAAGTCAAAGAACTTAATGCCACACAATGACACTCACCAGAGAAGGCAAGCCAGAACTCAAGGGGTCCACTCAGGCTGCATGTTTCTGGGGGCTCCTATGAATGGATTAAGGTAGGCAGATCTCAGGGGGACCTCCAGAAGTAACTGTAAAGTAATAATTTAGAGATTGAGTTTAGTTAAAAGTCCAACTGAAACTTTCTTGTCTACAAGGGAAATCAGTTATATATAAATGTCACTAAGTAAAGGCAAGGCAAGGTTAATAAAAGTTAAAATTGGAGACTATCTGTGGATAGAGATTGCCGCCACCACCCCCACACACATTTAAAAGAAATGTTTTTTTATTAGAGCAGTTAGAGGTTTACATCAAGCAGAAAATAGAATTCTTTTTTTTTTCCTTCCCAAGATCACACAGTCACATACACACACCTTTTTTTTTGTCCTTGGGTAAGCCGATTGGCTGAAAACTGTCAAGGACGGTGGTTTTACCTCAGAGCAGATTGACATATTTAATCAGGGAAGGCAATTTTATATATGTATGTTTCCAAGAAGCCTTGGGATTTCAGCTGTAAAATAAATGTGGTATGTCTATCTCTGTGAAATGGAGACTAGTGCCCTTTCATTGGCACCTTAATTAGGTCAGGGTTGCATTGTTTTTCTAATTGCAGTTCCTCATGGTGTGGTAGTTAAAAGCATGGACTCTGAGCCCATCAGACCAGGCCTGATATTTTCTAACCTGCGCAAAATTGAATATTAATTTCATCCTCTAAAAATGGAGATAGTATAATATCTATCTTACAGCAACATTGGTAGGATTAAACCAGATAATACTGGTAACATGCTTAACATATTAAAACACTCAACAGGGGGAACAAGGGTGGTTCACTGGTAGAATTTGGGCCTGCCATGTGGGAAACTTAGTTTTGATTCCCAGCCCGTGCACTTCCCAAAAAAACAAACAAACAAAAAACCAGACAATCAAAAATCCAACAAATGGTGCTGCAAAAAGGGAATACTCACATGGAAAAAGAATAAAACGTGAATCCCGCCATATAGCATACAAAAAAATAAAAAAGGTCAACAAATGGTAACCTTAATTATATATGGTTATGGAAAAAGCTTACTGTGTCAGTCAGGATCCAATTAGGAGACTGAAACCACACACAGTAATTTAAATAGGGAAAGTTTAATATCAATACGTATTAGTTATAAAAGTTGATTGCCTACTAAAGGGTAAAAAGAACCATAAGGAATACAGGAAGAGAAAGCGTAGGGAGCAGCCACTACCTCTCTGGCTGAGGCAGAGTATCCAAGGAAGGATGAAACTTGGAAAGGGAACACCTCCCTCTGCTATGACAGAGACCCAGATCTTGGTGCCGAGGGTATGACCGAGGCCACTGGATGATTGAGAGGTTCACTGAGGTGCCATGCTGATGACACTCAATGGGCACCTGTCCTCCAAGGTGCCAGGGAAAACTGTCCATGGAGATGCTGCGTTTCTGAACTCACTCAGAACCTACCCACTGCCACCCATAAGGGTGAGCAGCTCTGGGTGTCACCATAGGAGGCAGCAGAGAAGAGCATCGCAGAACAAGGAAATTAAATCCCTTCCCACCGCAGTGACCCTCCAACCCCCTGTACTGACAAAGCTTAGTACTGTGCTACCTAGCAAGGGAATAATGTTCCAGTATCACAAACTAGGTAGTGAAAGGTGGATCGGTGCTAAGAAGCAATACATTGATGACTGGCACACTCACCAAGAACACTAACAATTTCCCATAACTCATTCATAGTCTACCAATAGTGAAGAACAAATTGGAAAAAAAAATTATTACCCTCCTTCCTGGAAAACTTCCTTGAATTTTTTTTAATAAAGATTTTTAATTTATTTATTTTTTATTTATGATACATGACCACATATAAACACAAACATTCTTATCATGATCATTCTGTTCTTGTTACATGATCAATAACTCACACTATCATCACATAGTTGTATATTCATCATCATGATCATTTCTTAGAACATCTGCATCAATTTAGGAAAAGCAACAAAAAAGAAAATAGAAAAAAAATCATACATACTATACCCCTTACCCTTCACCAATCACCAGCATTTCAATCTACTAAATTTATTTTAACATTTGTTCCCCCTATTATTTATTTTTAATCTGTATGTTTTACTTGTTCGTCAATAAGGTAGACAAAAGGAGCATCAGACACGAGGCTCTCACAACCACACGGTCACACTGCGACGGCCATATCATCATACAATTGTCTTCAAGAAACATGGCCACTGGAACATAGCTCCACATTTTCAGGCACTTCCCTCCAGCCTCTCCATTACACCTTAATTAAACAAGTGATATCTACTTAATGCGTAAGAATAACCTCCAGGATAACCTCTCAACTCTGTTTGGGATCTCTCAGCCATTGACAGTTTAGTTTGTTTCATTTCGTTCTTCCCCCTTTGGTCGAGAAGATCTTCCCCAATCCCACTTCCTTGAATTTGTACCTAAACTTTAAGTAAGGACTGCATTGGTTCCCTAATTGTAATTGTTCATAGCATGATGGAACCCACACAGTTATATTTTAAAAGGACGTTGGATAAGCAATTATACTTTTTGGACTTTATAAGAAAGTTATTTCAGATTCTTAAATATGAATATACAGTGATATAGCAGCTATTAAGAATATTCAAATTTGGCTCTTGCAAAACTCTACCAGTTTGATTCCAATAACAAACTCTTGTATGTTTGCTTATAATTCTTTTTTTTAAAAAAAACACTCACTTTTATGCCTCTAGTAAAACATTTCAAATATATATTTTTAAAACTCTGATGTTATTTTTGCAAAGTACTATCTCCTAAAGGTAATCTTTCTTCCTAGAGACACTATGAAATAAGGAACCTGAGATTGGTGGACTTTGGAATCCATTTTCATTATTCAAACTAGGAAGTAATTTTTCTTACAAATGCCATTTATCAAAAGAGAAGAATTTTTTTTCTTAACAAGATAAATTTTGACTCTGTACTATTTCAGCAAGATTTATTTTCCTGCCAGCTATTTCATTACCACTTATGCCAGTTTAAATCTGTTGTGGGCCCCAGAAAAGCCATGTTCTTTAATCCTCATTTAATATTGCTGGGGGGTATCTTTTTTATTGTTTCCTTGGAGATGTGACCAACCCAATTGTGGGTGGTAACTTTTGCTTGGACATGTCTGCACCCATTGAAGGTGGGGTTGCCTACTGGAGCCCTTTAAGACGGAACCATTTTGGAAAAAGCTCTAGAGCCCAGACAGCCAGATATCTTTGGAGATGAAGAAAGAAAATGCTCCTGGGGGAGCTTCATGGAACAAGAAGCCTGGAGAGAAAGCTAGCGGATGTGACCATGTGCCTTTCTAGTTGAGAGAGAAACCCTGAACCATCATCAGTATCTGAATCATTGGCCTTCCTGTACCATGGTATCTTTCCCTGGATGCCTTAGATTGGACATTTCTATAGCCTTGCTTTAATTTGGACATTTTCACAGCCTTAGAACATGTAGATGTGCAACTTAATAAATTCCCCCTTTTAAAAGCCATTTCATTTCTGGTGTATTGCATTCTGGCAGTTTGCAAGTTAAAATACCATTCATCTAATTACCCAGGTCACTTCTTAAAAACAGACATTTAATACCAGTTCTCAAACAGATAACGGTTCCATGTAGGCACATTTATGCAAGTGTAGGTGTTGATCATTCCCATGTTTCTTAGAAGAGAAAGCTCATTTCCACGCTGTGCCCCTCATACTAAAATAGGTGAAAATTCTTAGAAGTAGATGAAGCATTGAAGCAACTACAGAATAGTGAGTAGTACACTGGGTTTGAAATTCTAAATTCTTCATCTGAACCTGTGTCTTTGGCTGAGCCTGTCATGGTTAGGGACACGTGTCAACTTGGCCAAGTTGTGGTACCTGCTTATCTGATTGGGCAAGCGCTGGCCTGTCTGTTGCAATGAGGACATTTCGTAGGATTAGGTCATGATCACGTCAGCTGCATCCACAGCTGATTCCATTTGTAATCAGCCAAAGGGGAGTGTCTTCTGCAATTAGTGATGCTAAATCTAATCATGGGAAGCCTTTTAAGGAGAACTCAGAGAAGACAGGTTCCATTCCTGCTTCGGCTGGTGAGCCTCTCCTGTGGAGTACATCCAGACCCTCCATCGGAGTCGTCGGCTCTGCAGCCTGCCCTGTGGATTTTGGACTCTGTGTTCCTGCGGTCACGTGAGACACTTTTATAAATTTTATATTTGCAAGTGTTCCCTGTTGATTCTGTTTCTCTAGAGAACCCTAACTAATACACTATCTTAGCCTGTTTTCAGCCTATCTAAGCCTGTTTCCTCATTTATAAAATCAGGATAGTATTTAACCCTCTGCTTGTCGTGATAATTAAATAGATATGGAAAGAGTCTAGTATAGACCCAAGCACATATTAAATTCTTAGGAAAATTTACAAATATCTGGATTATAGAAAATATTTATGAAAAATATTTTCTTGCATTAATTGGTACCTTAACTACATCTGCATTAATAGTTAATATGGTTACTCATTTGATACAACCAAATGTGGACTTTAAATTTGCCTATTTGTAGATCATGTACTAGTAAAATTTCATGTGG
>PVIY010043717.1:0-20153 GCA_004026745.1 Myrmecophaga tridactyla
ACACTCTTTGTCTTGAAGTCTACTTTGCTTGATATTAATATAGTCACTTCAGATTTGATATGCTTATTGTTTTGCATGGCATATCTTTTTCCATTCTTTTACTTTCAAGTTATTTGTATCTTTACTTTAAAGTGCCTCTCTTGTAGACAAGCATATAATTCAGTCTTCCTTTTCTATCTAGTCTGATAGTCTAGTGTTTAGTCTTTTTTATGTTTATGTATTTATGATACAGTGAGATTTCAGTTTATTATTTTTCTATTTTTATTTTGTCTATCTTTTTGATTGAAAGAAATTTAATTTTCCATTTTAATTTTTCTGTTACATTTTACCTCTCTTTCATTTTAGCTGTTTCTCTAGAATTATAATATGTACATTTATCACAGTCTATTTAGAATTAATATCATACTATTTCATGTAAAATGTAGGGAACTTCCTATTGTGTAATTCCTTCAAACCCCACAATTCAGTGTTATAATTTTGTTTTAAATAGCTATATTTATTTTAAAGAAATTAAGAGAAGTTAAATGATATAATCTTTAGATTTACTGAAGTATTTTATATTCATCGTGCTTTATTTTTTCCAATAGATCCAAATTTCTACCTAGTGTCATTTCCTTTCAGCCTGAAGAAATTCCTTTAGCATTTGTTCAGTCCAGATGCACTAGCAATGAATGTTCTCAGCTTTCCTTTATTTGAAAATATATTTCCTTTTTTTAAAAAATTTATTTTTATTTTTTTGCATGGGCAGGCATCAGGAATCGAACCTGGGTCTCCCGCATGAAAGGTAGGCATTCTAACCACTGAACTACTCGTGCATCCCTTCTCCTTCATTTTTGAAGGATGGGTTTTACTGGATATAGAATTCCAGTTTGGCAATTTTTTCTTTCAGCATTTAAAAAATGCTATCCCATTGTCTTTTGGCCTCAGGTGTTTCTTATGAGAAGTTAGCTCTCATCTGTTATCACTGTTCCCCATATGCAGTATGCCATTTCCCTCTGGATGCTTTTAATACTTTCTCTTTACTGTTGTTTTTTAGTAGTTTGACTACGATATGTATATGTGGGAATTTTCTTTATTTATATGCTTGGTGTTTGCTTACCTTCTTGGATCAATAAGTTTATTTTTTAAACCAAATTGGGAAATTTGGGGCCATTATTCCTTCAAATGTTTTTTCTGCCCTACTCTCTCTTTCATCTCCTTCTGGAATTCCATATACATATATGTCAGTCCATTTGTAATTACCCCATGGGTCACTCAGGCTCTGCTCATTTAATTTCACTTTTTCTCACTGCTTTTTTATACTGAATAATTTCTATTGATACATTCAAGTTCACAGACTTACTTCTGAAATTTATAATCGACTGTTAATCATGTCCAGTGAATTTTTCATTTTAAATATTGTTCTTTGAAATTCTAGAATTTCCATTTTGGTCCATATGCTGGTTTGAAATGATGTATGTACCCTAGGAAAACCATATTTTAATCCTAATTCCATTTTGTAAAGGCAGACGTTTCTTCTAATCCCTATTCGGTATTGCATGTTTGAAACTGTAATTAGATCATCTCCCTGGAGATGTGATTTAATCAAGATGGTTGTTAAACTGGATTAGTTGGAGGCATGTCTCCACCCATTTGGGTGGGTCTTGGTTACTTTACTGGAATCCTATAAAAAGGAAACATTTTGGAGAAAGTAGGAGATTTGGAGATGCAGAGAGAACAGAGAACGCTGCAGCACCACAAAGCAGAGAGTCTACAAGCCAGCGACTTTGGGAGATGAAGAAGGAAAACACCTCCCAGGGAGCTGGAGAGAAAGCCAGCAGAAGATGCCGTGCCCTTCCAACCGAGAGAGAGAAACCCTGAGCTTCGTTGGCCTTCTTAAGTCAAAGTGTCTTTCCCTGGATGCCTTAGATTGGACATTTCTAATTTTTAATTGGGGCATTTTTTCGGCCTTAAAACTGTAAATTAGTAACTTAATAAATTTCCCTTTTTAAATTTCTGGTATATTGCATTCTAACAGCTACCAAACTAGAACAGTCCATTTTATAGTCTTCATTTCTCTGTTAGAGTCCTGTTTATTCATTATCATATTTTCCTTTAAAATCCTGAAAATATTAATAATACCAGTTTTAAAATCTTGCCTGCTTATTAGTATATTGGTGCTACCAGGATCACTAGTTTAGATCATCTTTCATTCACACTTAATCAACTTTCTGTTTCTTTAAAAGCAAATATCTTTAACTTCATTCTGCTGTTTACTGACCATTCTAAAACTCAATGAAATATTTTACGATTTTTTTTTGGCATAAGCAGACTCCAAGAATCGAAACTGGGTCTCCGGCATGACAGGTAAGAATTCTGCCACTGCGTCACCCTTTGCCACCCTATTTTGTGTTTTTTTATATCATAAATTTTCTCTGTTTAAAACTATTCATAAATTCAACTTAGTCATAAGTACACATCTATTTAGTAATTCCTGGATACCCTATGCCAATATTTTACATGGAATTTTTGTAATACTTTAACAAATAGCTTACATTCTTTCTTATTATCATTATTTTGTTTGTTTTTTTAAAGGCTTAATAAATTCTTAAAATGGTTTTGTTAATATTTTTTTCTGTTTTATAGAATAAAAAAAAATCTGTGAATATTTCTCTGTGGGGAAAGTTTGTTTAAAACCCAATGTGGGGCAGGCAGAGTTCTCGCCTGCCATGCCGGAGGCTTGGGTTTGATTCCTGGTGTCTGTCCATGCCAAAAAAAAAAAACAAAAAACAAAAAAACCACAATGTGAAACAGGGTGCATGGGTGGTTCAGTGGTAGAATGCGCCCCTTCCATATGGAAGACCCAGGTTTGATTCTCGGATCATGCACCGCCCCCTTCTCCCCCCCAAAAAAAGCACAGTGTGAAGCAATTTTAGTTTGTTTCTTTCTTTGGGGGGGAATTTATGAATGCTAATTCAATACTTTTTATTTCATGTTGCTAAATATTATGTTTTTCATTATGTGTAGAATCAGTTTGGAGAATTCTTTTTTTTCTGTGAACGTTTTATTATTGTGAAACTTTAACAATTACTGAAAAAAATTATCCTGAAATTCTCATATTATTTTCATATACTTTGATGATGTTGAACTACTGTTTTTGTCTTTCCTTTCCTGATCTTTTTGTATTGTTTTGATCAGTTTTGCCAATTTGCTTTGGCAATACTGTATATGCATCCAAAGAAAAAGAATTTGTCATTTGTAGCCCTATATTATTTTTTGGGTTGCATTAATTTTTGTTCTTATTATTTTATTATTATTTTTAATTTCTGTCATTTACAATTTTTTATGTATCCTGTTCTTCCTTTGCAAAAGTTCTTAATTTGAATTAATAGGCAAATAGCCCATTGATCTTTATCACTGTTTTAATTATGACTTTAAATTTCTAATAAAGTTTAGCATTTGACTAAAAAAAAATGTTCATAATAACTTTTAAATTTAGTATCTAACAATGCTTTAACGTCAAGTCATTGGATAAGCAATTAAATAATCCATAATAGTCAAATAAATATACTCACTCCATATCAAACTTACATTAGATAAATCTGAGATTCTTGACTTTAGGCCAACGTCGATGTCTTTGTTTGAGAATCTTGCAGTGTTAAAATACACATAATTTCGAATTGTTGCTGCTAATAATCCATCAGTCCATTCCATAGTGTTAGGATCCATTTGTCCATATAGTTCACCAAGAGTGATACATTTTGGATTTAAAACACAAATATCTACTTTTCCTTTTCTTCCTGCAATCTGGGAAAAATCCAATGTGGTTTTTAAAGGCAATAACTATAGTGCAATTGTTTATGGCTTTTATACTGCTATTACCAAAGATTTGAGGAGACATCTTTCACACCAAAGAAAGATTTTTTTATACTGGTGGCAATTACAAGAAACAGTAAAAACCACATTAAAATTAGCTAAAATACACTAATCATTATTTCTAAAAATTCTAATATTATAAATGATACCCGCAGAAAAAAAAATGGGGAAAATGTCCCATTCTGCCTTAGTCAGGAACATAGCATATGAGCTGGAATATGATGTGTCTGGAGCCAGAGTTAGGTGCAGAGGGGAGGTAGAATAAGATATAAGCTTCAGGTTAGAATTGTCACTCCAGATGAAATTCTTTTTTGCTTTAGTGAAATAATTCCAAATGATATACAAATCCACCCACTACTGTAGAGATCACTGAAAGATAATATAATATTGGTAATAAATATTAATTAGGTTTTATCAGAAAATCTGAATGTAAACATGTCCTGTTTAGAAAGTTTGTTTCTTTCTTTAAGATCATTTTCATTTTTTAACATAAAAGCTGGAGTCAAAGACAGCATCTAATACTTTCCTTGGAAAAAAACCTCTGTAATATTTTCAATAGGATATTTCATACTTTGATAGCATTAGCATACACCCAGACCTGATAATAAGATAAAATGATGTAATGAAACGTATGTCACAACTTTACACTTTCAAAAACGTGGCATTTCTAATTTCATTACTTACAATGATGAAACACAAACCATAAGTAAGCTCCCTGTAATCTCTTCTCAAATTTAATATCTATAGACCCTGTGATTTTATATTAAGTTGAAACAAGTCAACTTGTCTAATGAGATAAAAAAACAAAATGAAGATCTTTTAAAATGGTGAAAATTAAATTTCATTTAGGTATGTATTTCACAAATTATGTTTATTTTAAAAATTCACAAAAATAATTTAAGAAACAAAAAATATAGTCTATAGATGGACATATTTTATATAATGTAGTATTATTTTATGTACTAAATATATACAAGTCTGTATATATAATATTCATACATTACATTCATTGTTATACAATGAATTAATTATTACTTTTATAGTTGTTGGAGAGCACAATTCTGTCAATAATTACTTCAGGGTTTTACACACAACCCTTAGCAAATCTCTAAAGAAATGTAAATTAAGATCACAATATTGTCAGATTGGTAAAAATCCAAAAGTTTGCAACAGACTGTCAAGGCTGTGAGACAACAGGCACTCTCATATTGCTAGTAATAGTACTAATGGTTCAATCCTAAGAATTTGGCAGTATCTGTCAAAATCAGAAATGCAAATACATAGATCCAGCACTCTCCCTTCTTGGAATTTAAAAAGATATGAGTACAAAATTATACTTGTTCAAGGTTATTCTGTAATATCATTGTAGTAGCAAAAATATGAGAAAAAAAAATTCAAGGGCCCATCCATAAAGAACTAGTAATAACCTATGGGACCATGACACAATAAACTATAATGCAACCACAGAAGAGCAATGAGAAAACTGTCTATATACTGATATTGAAAGACCTCCAGGATATATTAAGTGAAAAAGAATGGCAGAATATTGACCTACATTCTGAGAAAATAACAATACATCACTTGTAAGTGATGAGTCATTTACTGTTGTTGTTTTCTATATTTTCTCCTTGTCTTACTCTTTTAACATTTTATTATGCTACTGTCTGTTTGTGGATTTCTTTGTATTTATACTACTTGAAGTTTATGGAGCAATCTGGGTATTTAGATTAATGCTTTATACTAAATTTGACAATTTTTCTAGTCATTTTTTTCCTCCAAATATTTTTCCTGTTCCTTTCTCTCTCTTCTCTCCCATAACACCCATTATGACTATGTTGGTGCACTTAATGGTGTTCCACATTTCTCTGAATCTCTGTTCATTTTCCTTTCTTTTTTCTCTCCATTCTTCAGATCAGATAATCTTTAGCAATCTATCTTTATTCTGTTCATTCAAATCTGCTGAACCCTTCTTGTGAATTATTCATTTCAGGTATTGTAATTTTCATCTCCAGAATTTCCACTTGGTTCTTTTTAATAATTTCTATCTCTTTACTGATATTCTTGATTTGATGTGACATTATCATAATACTTTACTTCTTTAATCATGATTCCTTTTCATTCTTTGGACATTTTTAAGATGGCTACTTTGAAGTCTTTGTTAAGTACAACATCTAGTCACTTTCACAGGCAATTCTTGTTGCCTGCTATTTTCTATTGTATGGGCAAACTTTTCTGTTTCCTCGCATGTCTCATAACTTTTTGATGGAAACTGGACATTTTTGGCAATATATTGTAGCAACTTTAGGTACTGGCTTCCCTCCTCTGGAGGCTTATTTGCTTATTTATATTTTTAGTGACTGGCTGGATTGCTTATATACCCTTTTGCACTCTACCCCATAGTGTGAAGCCTCTGATGTTATTTCTCAGAAAGCACAGCCTCAAGTATGTCACAGTCACCCTGGGATTACAATGGTATTGGGAGGACCACCTCTTTCTTGGTTCCACCCTCTCCAAACACTGGGACAGCAACCAGGGTCTCTGCCATCTCTGGAGTACATGCTCAACCCCTGCAGAACAATAGGGTGATTGCCAGGCACCCCGCCTCCCAATCCCAGGTTTATATGCTCTACCTTCTCTGAGGCCTGGGGTGGCAAAACTCTTCCTGAGCAACAAAGCAGAAGGCCTGCCCTCTGCTTCTGGGGCAAACTCACCCACTCCACATGTATGGGTGGGTCTGCTCTCCTGGCCTGAGTTTTCTGGGCTCAGACCTTAGCCTCTATGGTTCTGCCTTTGAAGTCATTTTCCTGCAATCTGTCTCTTTTCTGTCCTTTTTAGTCCAAACTGTCATAGTTCCATTTATACAAACCCCACAACACTATCAGTTCTCTCTGTAGTATGCAGGGATCATAACCATCAGACAATACAACTTTCCACAAATTCTTTCTGGATAATTTCACATCCAGTTCTTGATTGTCCTGTAATGGCTGATTACTTCCATGCTTGGTTAAATCCTCATGTGGGGCTCTATCACTGGGGTCTCATTTTTGGAAGTCCAGAATTTTCCACCCATAAAATTTGTTTTCTTTGCACCTAAGAGTTCAGTTCTCAACTTATTTCTTTCCTTGTCACATTTTACTATAAGCTGCAAGAAGCAGCCAGACTGCATCTTCCACATCTAATTTGGAAGACTCTTCAGCTAAGTATCCAACTTCATCACTCTCAAATTCTGTCTTCCATCCACAAAGATCTCCTTCCTTCCCAGTTTGCAATGACATATTCACCATTTCTGTCTAAGGCCTCATCAGAGGTATCTTCAGAGGCCATATTTCTACCAACAGTCTCTTCAAAGCATTCTAAGCCTTCTCTATCAAGCGCCTCACAACTCTTTCAGAATTTTCCCCTTATCCATTTAAAAAAGTCACCCTAACATGTATTTGCAAACCACAGCAGTGTACTTTGCTGGTACCAAAATCTGTTTTAGTATGTTAAAGCTGCTGGAATGCAATATACTGGGAATCAGTTGCCTTTAATAAAGAGAACTTAAGTCACAAGTTTACAGTTCTAAGCCTACAAAAGTGTCCAAACTAAGGCATCCAGAAAAGATATTTCACTCAAGAAAATCTGATGTCTGTCATATGGGAAGGCATGTGGCTGCCATCTGCTGGTCCTTGTTCCTGGTTCTTCTGCTTCTAGCTTCTGATGTCAGCGGTTTCCTCTATAAATTCTGGGGGTCTGCACCTAGCTCCTCCAATATACAACTCTGTGTCTGGCTTGCTTAGCATCTCATGGGAAGGCACATGGCAACACCTGCTGGGCTTGGTCCATGTCAAGGCATCTGCTCTCTCTGTTGGCATTCCAAACATCTCCAAACATCCACATCTTTGTCAGCTCTGAAGTGACTGTTCTCCAAGTGTCTGTATCTGTTGCTCTGATTTTTCTCCAAAATGTTTCACCTTTTAAAGGACTCTAGTAAACTAATCAAGACACACCTTGAATGAATAGATTCACATCACCATCTAATCAAAAGGTCACACAATTGGGTGTATCACATCTCCATGGCAGCAATCCAATCAAAGTTTCTACCCCACAATAGTGAATTGGGATTAAAAGAAACATTCTGCCCCCACCAGACTGGATCAGGAGAAAGGACATGGCTTTTCTGGAGTACATAACAGCTTCAAACCAGCATCATTTATAAATTTATAGCTTATAAAACTATTATTGATGGGATTTTGATATAAGTTGACTAGTTCTAAAATTTATATAGATTAGCTATCATGATATACTTAGGCAACTTAAAAAAGATTTTCTTCTTCTTTCAGAGCAATAACATTGTTTGCTTGGCACCTCACTGTTCAGAAAATAGCATTTCTCAGTCTCCATTGTAGACATGTGACTATGCTCTGGCCAATGAGATGTGAATGAAATTGATGTGCACAGCTTCCAAATCATGCTCACAAAATAATAGGGTCTGCCCCCTTTACTTTATCCCTTCCTACTGGTTGGAATGCAGAAAATGAGGGCAGCAAATAATCTTCCTGCTGAAAACAACCAGAAAAGCTGGTTCCAATAAAAATGAAAGTAACTTGAAGATACTGGAGAAGTATCAAGGCAATCAGGTATTGAGGGGCCAAAATTAAGAGAAGGGAAACATTTAATTGAGCCCAGAATTTTAGGACAGTTGTGGAATTATCATAACAGTCTTATACACTTTCCCAGACTTATGTGAGAGAGAATTAAAATTCTACCTGTGTCACTGAAAATCCACGGCAAAACTACTAGAGCTAATAAATGAGTACAGCACAGTAGCAGGTTACAATATCAACACTCAAAAATCTGTAGTGTTTCTATACACTAGTAACGCTCAATCTGAGGGGCAAATCAAGAAAAAAATTCTATTTATAATTGCAACCAAAAGAATAAAATATTCAGGAATAAATTTAATAAAGGATACAAAAGCCCTATACAAAGAAAACTACTAAGAAAACTGCTAAAAGAAATCACAGTAGACCTAAATAAATGGAAGGGCATACCATGTTCATGGACTGGAAGACTAAATATAGTTAAGATGTTAATTCTACCTAAATTGATTTATAGATTCAATGCAATATCAATTAAAATCCCAAAAACTTACTTTGCAGAAATAGAAAATCCAATAACCAACTTTATTTGGAAGGGCAGGGTGCTCCGAATAGCTAAAAAAGTTTGAGAATGAAAAATGAAGTTCAAGGTCTCATACTACCTGATTTTATGGCGTATTATGAAGTTACAGTAGTCAAAAAAGCATGGTACTGGCATAAAGACAGATGTACTAACCAATGGAAGCAAAAACAGTGTTCAGATATAGACCCTCTAATCTATGGACAATTGATCTTTGATAAGGTGGTCCAGCCAGCTTACCTGGGACAGAACAGTCTCTTCAAAAAATGGTGCTTGAAAAATTGGATATCTATATGCAAAAGAATGAAAGGGGATCCATATTTCACACCTTATACAAAAATTAACTCAAAATGGATCAAAGATCTAAACATTAGACCTAAGACCAAAAACTTTTAGAAGAAAAAGTAGGGAAATATCTTATAAAACTTGTAATAGGTGGCGGTTTCCTAGATCTTACACCCAAAGCACGAGAAATGAAGAAAGAAATACATAAATGGGAACCCTTCAAAATTAAACACTTCTGTACACCAAATAATTTTGTCAAGAAGGTAGAAAGGCAGCCTACACGGTGGGAGACAACATTTGGAAACAACATATCAGATAAGGGTCTAGTATCCAGAATATATAGAGATTGTTCAACTCAACAACAAAAAGACAAACACCCCAATTAAAAATGGGCAAAAGACATGAACAGGCATTTGTCAGAAGAGGAAATATAAATGGCAGGCACATGAAAAGATGCTCAACTTCTTTGGCTATTAGGGAAATGCAAGTCAAAACCACAATGAGATATCATCCAACACTCATCAAATGGCTATTATCAATAAAACAGAAAACAGCAAGTGCTGGAGAGGATGTGAAGAAAGAGGCACACTTATCCACTCTTGGTGGGAATGTAAAATGGTACAACTGTTGTGGAAGGCAGTTTGGCAGTTCCTCAGGAAGCTAAGTAAAGAATTGCTATATGATCCAGCAATATCACTGCTAGGTATCTATTCAGAGGACATGAGGACAAGGAAACAAATGGACATTTGAAACAAATGGACATTTACACACCAATGTTTATAGAAGCATTATTTACAATTGCCAAGAGATGGAAACCGCCCAAATGTCCATCAACAAATGAGAGGCTAAACAAGCTGTGGTATATACATATGGTGGAATATTATGCAGCTGTAAAACAGAATAATGTCATGAAGCATGTAACAACATGGATGGACCTTGAGGACATTATGCTGAGTGAGATTAGCCAGAAACAAAAGGACAGATACTGTATGGTCTCACTGATATGAACCAGCATTAATGAGTGAGCTTGGAGAATTTCAATTAAGAACAGAGGTTATCAGGAGACAGAAAAAGGGTAGAGATCAGGTAATTGGAGCCGAAGGGATACAGATTTTGCAACAGGATTGACTGTAAAAATTCAGAAATGGATAGCACAATATTACCTGATTGTAGCACAATAATGTAAGTACAATGAATGAAGCTGAATGTGAGAATGATAGAGGGAGGAGGGCTGTGGGCACATATGAAGCCAGAAGGAAACAGACAATAAAGAATGAGATGGTATAGTCTAGGAATGCCTGAGTATACGATGATAGTGACTAAATGTTCAAATTAAAAAACGTTTTTGTGTGAGAAAGAACAAAGGAATGTCAATATTGCAGGGTGTTGAAAATAGATGGTCATTCATAGTTTAAAACTTCAATTTCTGTGTGAGACTAAAGCAAGAAATGTTTATTTGGTACAAAATTTATATTTTGACTAGCGCATTTCTTAATTTAACTTATATGGACAGATTAATTGAACACCATAAGTACATGGAACCTTGAATAGGGCATGAGATTTTGTAGGTTTGCCCAGGGTAGTGTGAT
Source organism: Myrmecophaga tridactyla (assembly GCA_004026745.1). Classification (NCBI taxonomy): domain Eukaryota; kingdom Metazoa; phylum Chordata; class Mammalia; order Pilosa; family Myrmecophagidae; genus Myrmecophaga; species Myrmecophaga tridactyla. The sequence continues at coordinate 10,890 of PVIY010043717.1, forward strand.
GCCCTGATACATCCCAGAGTGATTAGAACAGTGAATAAAGAAGTACTTACAAAGTCCCCTTGGGGGACTTCCCCATTTGGGGAATTCCTGATGTTCTCGAAAGCAGTGGGTCCCACCAAATCAATAGGCTGAGCCCTCAATCTTGAGGTGTGTTCCTATGAAACTTATTCCTGCAAAGGACAGGCTAAGCCTACTTAAAATTAGGTTTAAGAGTTATCCCAAGAGAACTTCTTTGGTTGTTCAGATGTGGCCTCTCTCTCTCTCTCAGCCAACACGGCAAGTGAGCTCACTGCCCTCCCCTTCTCTATGTGGGATAGGACTCCCAAGGGTGTAAATTTTCCTGGCAACGTAGGTCAGAAATCCTAGAATACACTGGGACTCGGCATCAAGGGATTGAGAAAACCTTTTCAACTGAAAGGGGTAAGAGAGAAATGAGACAAAATAAGGTGTCAGTGGCTGAGAGATTTCAGAGCCGAGAGACTACCCTGGAGGTTATTCTTATGCATTATACAGACTCCCCTTTTGAGTTTGTGACGAATTAGAGTGGCTAGAGAGAAGTACCTAAAACTGTAGAACTGTGTTCCAGTAGCCATGTTTCTTGAAAATGATTGTATAATGACATAACTTTCACAATGTGACTGTGTGATTGTGAAAACCTTGTGTCTGATGCTCTTTTTATCTATCGTATGGACAGATGAGTAAAAACTATGGATAAAAAAACAGACAAAGAAGAGGGGGAACAAATGTTAAAACAGAGTAGATGGAAATACTAGTGGTCAATGAAAGGGAGTGGTAAAGGGTATGACATGTATGAATTTTTTCCTTCTTTTGCTGGAGAGATGCAAATGTTCAAAAAAAGTGATCACGGTGATGAATATCGTGAGTCATTGATCGTAACCACATCAATAACGTCTGTATGTCAAGAATGCTTATAGGTCTGTTCATTGTTTATCTTAAAAATATTTTTAAAAATTCTACTTGTGTCAGCTTCTATTATTGATCTAGTGGCAGCCTAACTATTACAAAGGAGATTCTTGCTCTATTGAATATAAAGCCATGGTAATAAAAGCAGTGTAGTTCTGGCACAGGACAAGAAAAAGAAACAAGTATATTTCTGAATGTAGTATCTGAAAAGATGTGACTTCACTTGTCAGTGGGGACAATGGCACTGGTAAAATGGTTCACTATGTAGACAAAAATAAGGTTATAATAAACAAATATTAAATATATTTATATATATAAATTCCAAAGAACTGCTTATGGATTCATAAGCTAGTACAGCCATCCTGGAGAGTGTCCTGGCAGTACTTGGTAAAATTATACCCTGCTACTCAGCAATCCTGGGTATAAGTGTTTTAACGTTACACACCTATCTGTGGGTCTATAATAAAAACAACAGAAAAGGTTTCTATTATGAAAGGATAAAGAAGTAAAGATTAGGAATTAAAGTAAAGAAAAATAAAATAATAAAAATAAGATAAAATAAAAAGAGCGCTTTGAACAGAAGAATGAGGAGAAAAATTTCTCAAATTCCATTACTTAAGGTCCCATGACCATAATTAATGTATATTACAATTATATTAAAAATAGCACCAGATGTTAAAAAAGAATTTAAACATAAGCAAATCCTTAAGTATATTACAGTAGAGTCAAATATACAAAATATGGTCATTGGAATATTTGTAAGAAGATTTAGTGACATGGGGTTAATTCACAGCATTTAATGTTAGATGAAAAAGCCAGGTTAAAAAAAAGAGATCATTTATATACATGACTATCTCAATTATTTCAAAGTACATTTAGTATATAAAAAATAATCAAAGGGAACATGGCAAAATGTTTGCAAGTACTCTTTCTGAATTATTATTTGTTTATATATTTAATATTTTCTGAACTTCTCATAATTATACATCCTACTCTTGTAATGTTAAGAACTGTTTCTAACAAAATGAAGTGCTGCCCACTGGGCTGTTGTTAAGATTAAATAAGATAATTCTAGAAAAGTCTTTAGCATAGTGGTTTGCCCTTATTTAATAATCCATAAGTACTGTTATTATTATTATTGCTGTGAGAATTCATATCTTATCAATTACAATAACAAGATTAAGAACTAACTGAGATCTGTTCAATAGGAGAGTTTAGACTGAGAAAAGAATAAAGGATTTTAAATGATTTTGAAGCAGGATAATGCATAGAAACTGAAAAATAATTCCACATAGATGAGAACCTGACTTTCTAAACCTTAAAGAATTACTAACAATGGATAATTAAATAAGATAATTATTTAAATATACACTATTTATTGGAGCCTAACTTTACACTGAAAAAAATACAACATGACTAAAGTAACAGTTATTCTAGGAATTTAAGGGCAATTTAACATTAGTAAATCTAGCAACATAGCTTTTTACATTAATCAAATAAAAGACAAAAAATAAATGCTGAAAAGTCACTTAATTAATTCGAATGGTCAAAAACCAGAGTGTAATGGGAGCAGAAGATAATTTCCAAAATTTAATAAAGAACAATTATTAGCGACCAAGAGCAAACATCATGGAGAAACAATATTAATAAATATTATTTAGATAAAGTAATAAACAAAATATCATGGTTACCATTGTCTTGGAGGGTTAATCAATTCAATATGATTAAAAAAACAATCTAAGTGATGAAAATAATGTAAAAAATGATGAAATTATTTTTATTTGAAGATGAACTGTTAGAACTTACAAGTCCATTAAGTAAGGTGGCTTACTTACTTTGGCTCAGATACAAAAAAAATACATAATTCAACAGTTTTATTACACTAAATACCAGCTTGCAAATGTAAATTGAAATATGGAAAAAAACATTCCAAATCACCACAATGATTCCTAGCTACAAAATCCCTAGCAATAAATTTAACAGGTTATGAACAAGACTTATATAAAGAAGACATAAAATACTATTGAAATACATAAATTAAGATCCAAATAAATGGAGAAACATTTTATTTTAGAGCATTTACCTTTGAAACAGATTTCCGTTCTTCAACTGATAAAAAGTCTGCAACTGGTAAAAGTATTAAAGCTTTTTCTAAAATTTTTCTGACTGTCGTCTTTCCTCCACCTGTTGGACCCACCAACATCACACCAACACAAGCCTAAAACAAAATTTACAGATATATTCACTTGCACACTATTTTTTTTAAGAAACATTACAAGAAAACAAATTCACAGGTAAATCTCTATTTCCACTGACCCTTACTTTAAGTTATTGCTCAATCCTTTGTAATCTGGCTTCTGCCTTTATTGACTTCGCTAAAGCCAATCCAACAGAACTCTCCTATTTCAAATTCAAAGAATAATTTTCAATTCTTGATATTTAACAGTTTAGACACCCTCTTTGGGGTTGTAAACTGTGGAAACAAATGATGGTTGCTGACCAATCTGTCTAGGGCATTCATGTAGGTGCCTATGGTGAGGACCCATTCTTTGTCCAGAATCATGCTGCTGATCAAGCTTGTATTGCCCAAATTGCCATGACTACTGTCTGGATACATTATACTGGACATAGCAACATGTTCTCCATCATAAACTGGGCACAGAGTAAATTTCTGATGCCAAAGCTACCACTGCATGCCAGACTTTTGATTCCACCAAAAGCTGACACAGTTGTCTCACAGTGTGGAAAGCTACATTGCACAGGGCTTGACTCCCACAGAGATCTAGAAAACTGACCATATCAGATCTCTGATCCCCTTTTGAGGCTGTCAGTGATGTCTTACTGATGCTGACGTTATTTCAGGTTATGGAGCTGTTGTTCTAGTCCAATCAGCTGACTCTGACCACATCGCTATGTTTCCTGAAATGAATTTGTGTTACGTACTTGGCTTTCTCTACCATTTTCAGTACAACAGTGCATCTCTTATGGAAAAGTCACTCAACAATGGGCTGATAGTCAAGGTGTCTGATGGACCTTCCACACATCCTGCCATACACAGACATCTGGTATTACTGAACACTGAAACAGCTTCAGCAAAAATTGACTCAAAAATATTTTTGACTCAACCTCCCTTACTTTCTCTTTGTCCACACACCTTATCAAGTAAGTTCGTTGTTTGAATGAGTATGTCCCCAGACAAAGATCACCTCTTGTCACCTACTTCCATGCTAATGATCAGGATGAAAAGGGTGGGGGATTATATAGCTATATTTTGGAAGTTCAGAATTTAGCCTGGCCATTCCAGGGCATGGTGCTTTTCTTTTCCCTAATGATGAACCCAGGTCAGCCTGTTTGTACATATTCTATGTGGCAGCCTGACCAAAACAGAACCTTGGGAACTCAAGTTTAATTCTGGTTCATCCTCTTGGGCTCCCTTATTGGCCCAAAACAGTCTTAGATTATAAGGATAATGACTACTTGGTCATAATGGGTCTCTGTTAAGTTTTATAAAAATGCCCCTTTTGCCTCTTATATCTAACTTTTTAGGATGAAAGGTCTGAGTGTGAGTAAAGGATGTTTGAAAAAGAGCTATGGTTAAAAATACTAGAATGGGACATACTAATTTTGTGGAGTACAGGGAGAGCAAACACCCATACACCTGGAGAAGGAACACCTTAGACTTTAGAAATTATGGGTAGGGAGGAACATTAAAGATCTTCTGTCTTTCAAAACTGTCCCTCCAACCTTCTTAAAAAAACAATATGTGATGAAAATAATGTAAAAAATGATGAAATTATTTTTATTTGAAGATGAACTGTTAGAACTTACAAGTCCATTAAGTAAGGTGGCTTACTTATTTTGGCTCAGATACAAAAAAAAATACATAATTCAATAGTTTTATTACACTAATTACCAGCTTGGAAATGTAAATGGAAATATGGAAAAAATGGAAAATACCCTATTGTGGCTATTCCAAATGACTACAGATGCCTTCAATTTAACTGATGCTAAGTTTGTTATCCCTTGCCAGACACCCCTGACAATGATTTAATTACTATTTCCCTTAACCTACTAAGAAGTGCACTGGGAACAGCAGGGAATAGCCCCAGCTCCTGCACCTCCTATGCAAACTTGTCAACACTTCTAGACATCTTTCCTATAGCTGTCAATCAGTCATTCCATGGGGTTGATGAATTCCATTTGGTTGGTGGCATGACAAACAGATCAGACTGGACTGTCCTCAAGCAGACCATCCAAAAACAAGAATTAGAGTTAATTACCAGAACTGAGTTGAGAACCCATGTTCCATGTTGGATGCACTGTCAATCTGTCCTCCCTCCCCACACATGCCCCTCCACAGATGTAGGCCCACTTTAGGGAACCGAACATCTTGTGGTGCCCAAGGATACCACATGTACCCTCAGGATTACATCTTAATTAAAAGCTAGGCTTAATTTGACTCCCTCCCTAAAATACTGCAATTTGTGCTTTAGAGGTAGTTATAAGACATACACTAAGGAAACACCACCTTGACTCTGGAAGGCACAAAGGCCAGCCTCATCTCACTGGTTAGGGTTATTATGGATGATAGACTTGCCCTAGACACTTCCTCCCTGTAAATCAAGATGAGGTCTTTACAATTGATAATAAATCTTACGGTATCTGGATTAATGGCTCAGACCAAGAGGAATGGTCAATATGGAAACTTATGAAGAAATCCACATGGTTTTCTAAGATGGACTCTGATGATCTATGGGATTTACTCAGTTGGTTGGGCATGGGACCTTGGCTGGGCATGGCTGAGGTCAATAATTTAGGGTGATCTCATTCTGCTGTTTGGAGTCCTGTTGATAAAAGCCTTAAATAATTGTTGTATGAGATAAACTGAATGGATTTGGTCCCAGTCCATGCTGTTAATTAGAATTGTCAAAAAAAAAGTGGTGTATTCACAGGAAAACTCAACAGAAACCAAGATGGTATAGAAACAAAGGATGGTTATGGTTGGGAGACACTTCTCTTTGACAGATATGTCCAGGAATATGTTTTCAAGTATGTTTGTGTAGCAAACAGTTTTGGAAGATACCCATAGTATTTCTTTTCAGGGCAGAGGGCAGATTTATTTGCTCTCCATAATAATAGAAACAATGTCTCCTTCACGGAAAAAGGTTGGGCATGTTTGCTGGTGGTCCCCTTAAATGACTGGGGAGTGGGCTGCTCCTAAGCATGAGGTTCTTCTGTAACACAATTCACTTGTGTGCAGGTATTACCTAGCCTTTGTGTCACCCTATGGTAATTCAAGCTCAGGGAAATGAGGCAAATGATTTACTTTGGCTACTGCTATTGTTATGAGTGTCCTTTATCTCTGACCCAAGGGTCTAGTGTCTTCTGCCAGTATGAAACTTTGGCAGGCTAACTTGTTAGCTTATAAGCAGAGTAAAACCTTGACAAATACTTACATGGAGGAAAAGATGCAACATCATAAGATGAAAATCCTCATCGTAATTATTAATTTAATTCTATCATATTTTATCTGGTGGAGATCAATATATTGGTTCAAAAAATTGTATAAAAGAGACAGGGCCAAAATAGCCAACAATTTTTTAAAAGAACATGAGTGGGAGTCTGGTACCACCAGAAACCAATACTTACGGTAATTAAGACTCTGTGATGTAAGCATAGAGATAGAGAAATAGACCATAAGAATAAAATATTAAAATAAGAAATCAACCTTATTATTTATGAAAACTTGATATACAACAGAAGTGGCAAATCTGTGAGGAAGTGTCTTAGTAAAATTAGTTATCCATTTGTAGAAAAATTCATCACTTTACCTGACACCTTAAAGAAAAATAAATTCTGGACAATTTAAAGATGGGAAATGCAAGCATCTAATACTTTAGAAATATATATATATAGAAAATATCTTTATGAAGATAGGGTAGAGAAGATTGTTAAAATTTGATACAAAAAAACAAACCACAAAGAAAAAGACTGATAATTTTACTGCATTAAAAATGTCTTCTAGGGCCATGGTGGCTCAGCAGGCAGAGTACTCGCCTGCCATGCTGGAGACCCGGGTTTGTTTCCAGGTGCCTGCCCACGCAATAAAAAAAAGCAAAAAAAAAACTCCATTACAAATGTCTTCTATACAACTGAACACATGAACATTTCTAAGAAGCCGTGACTTAGAGAATGTATTAATAATGAGTATAATCAACAAAGAATATCAATATAAAAATGCATAATGAAAAATCTATACATTTACTAAGAAAAAGACAAACAACCCAATTAAAAATGAGTGTAGCACATAATCCCAAAAGTCAAAGAAAACTCAAATGGCTATTAGTAGTACTAGTAGTAAGGGAGATGCATATTCCTTAAAGATGGGTCATTCACAGAGAACAGGAAAGTTAAGAAAGGCATAGCAATGGGATACAGAATCCACTGAACCACATTTGCACAAACATGCGTTAAGGGAATGAAGGTGAAAAAGATTAATATGTTGAGGCCTAAGATGAAGAGGTCAAATAAAATTTGGGGAAATAGTTAACTGATAAACCACTTTTACTTTGAAGAAATATTAACAGCTCTTTTTAATTATTATTGGTTTTTTTCTCTTGAAATACCTATTTCAAGGGAAGAACTGTCATTCTTCACTTACCTGGAGTTGATTATGAAACTGCATGATTTTCTCTTTCTGAGCTGGCCAATGTTGAAAGCCTAATTGTTGTGTTGCAATAGTTATTACTTTCTAGAAGGAAATAAATACATGAATTTAAAATAACTTGCAAATTGAACTCAAATTTTAATCCTCCAAAACCTTACTGGTACAAATTATTACACTCTAAAATAATAATTTTTTTATTTCACCAATCCCTCTGAGAATAATGTAAGCTATTGTTATTCTGCACAGAAAAATATTTTGCACGTAAAATTTTATGTTCACAGCCCCCTTGTAGCAAATTTGTCAATACCTCTTTCCCAAATTAAGAACTCATATTTTAAGATGTATTTAAGAACTAGTTGTCACCATCTGCGTGATGGTATAATTATCCTACACTAAAAGAAAATGTAAAAGATTCTCTATCTTTTTGCACTTCTAATCACATTAAGGTAGGTTTCAATTTTGTAATTTACATTCTAATATTCTACTTTAAGACTATCTTAAGGGAGCAAATAAAATTTACAAGACATGATGTGGTTATATACTAAAACATCCCAGGGTGTGCCTAGAGTTTAGAAAGTTGTTAATTTTAACACAAGAATTATAAGATCAGCCATACTTCCTTCAAAAGAGGGAGGACATCATTTTAGTGTAGATATAAATGGTAACTATGTCTATAGAAAAGTGGAATATATCCTTTCCTTCTCATTGACCTCCCCCATACAATTTTTTATTTCTTACATCCTTGCATTAGACAGAACAAAGAAGCAGCTGAAGGAGACTCAAATTCAACAGCACTGTACAAATGGAGAAAAATCAGCTCATACAGCAAGTCTAACTGAAGGTAGGAAATCCTCTGAGAGAGGTTTTTGAAGAGTAATCTCTTTTTTTTTAACATGGGTAGGCAATGGAAATAGAACCTGGGTCTCCAGTATGGCAGGTGAGAACTCTGCCTGCTGAGCCACCATGGCCCACCCTGAAGAGTAATCTCTTTTAAATGCAGTTGACAAGACTGTATCACTTAAGGCCTTAATTTTGAGCACTTATAGTTGTAGACGCTAAGAATTCTTTGCAGTTTAAATTACAAACCAAGATATAAGCAGGAAGTCACACAGATGTAGAATGGTGGAATAAAGGATAGCATCAGATGCACAGAAGATCAACAGAAATGGAATAAAGGAAAGAAAAGCTATCTCTGTCGGCCATCTAAACTGGCTAAGAATCTTTACAAATTCCTTACTTTTGAAGGTTTTGAACTAAAATTCTATTCCTACTATAAAGTATTCATGGCTGTACATGATACTGCTTACACTCAAATGCACAGTAAGCTTTATGTAGTTATTACTCCATGTTGTAATTTCAATAATTCTCAATTAATCTTTTGATTGTTGAGTTAATGCTACAGACAGATATCTGAATAAATTCAAACTGCCATAAACTAATTTGTAAAATGGATGAAAAGATGAGTATATAATGAAGTGCAAAAGTAAAGCCAGTAGTAATACCTATCCAAATGCTATTAGAATGGTAATGCTATTTATTTTAACAGTGGCTAGAGAAAACACAAGAGGTGCTCAAGACACATAATTGAAGAAATGAGGGTAGGGAAGTTGGAGGCCCTGCCTGGGAGAGAGATAGAAGGGTGCTTACATAAGACAAAAAAAAAACAAAAACAG
>PVIY010043718.1:0-20121 GCA_004026745.1 Myrmecophaga tridactyla
AGGGCTGGACCCTGCATTGGGTGGGAAGATGGTTTGGGTGGAAATAAAGACCCTGAGATGTGGGGAGTTACGGGACAGAGGCCGGTGTGCAGCAGCTTCTTCCTCTCTCTTTCCTAGACCTTTTTCTCTAAAGTCTCCTTGTTTTGGCTTAAAATCAAATCTAGCTTGAACTAGAATTGTAGTTCCTGGTTTTCTAAAACACTGTTCGAGTCAAGCCTTCTGTAACCACCTGAAAACGTCTGCGGTGTCCGTAGAGCTTTAGTCTCGAAAGCCGAAAAGGGGAGTCTGCCCAGATGTGCCGCCGTGCATGAAGAAAAGGGGTCTCTGCAGACTGTGGGGTGCTTTCCAACCGTAGGAAGGAAAGAAGCGCACGCACTTGTGACAACATGCATGAACCTGTCACAGGAGGCTACCTGTAGTCAGGTCCCGTTTACAGGAGACATCCAAAATTGGCAAATCCATAGAGACAAGAGTAGATGAATGGTCGCCAGGTTCTCAGTGGGGGTGGAGGGAACGGGGAGGGTATGCTTGAAGGTAATGAAATGTTCTGAACTTAGATGTGGTGTTGGTTGCACCTCTCTGTGAATGTACCCAGAGTCGTTCACACATTAAATGGGTGAACTTCACAGTGTTGTGACTTCTCTCTCCATTCAGCTGTTTAAAGAATCCTCCAGCACCATTTCGATTGGCTTGGAGCCTCTGTGCGGCCATTTACATCAGACGGTGTGAGCGGAGGTGCCCACGTGACTGAGAGGGCTGAGGGTGGGCCCTGTGCACCTGGGAGAGGTGGGCTGGGGATCCCTGAGGCGGGAGGGCCCCTGCCCGGGCGTCTGGCACTGGCTCTGCAGTGTGGTGCTGGTGCTGGCGCTGGCCGTGGGACTGCTCAAGGAGGTCTGCTCTAAACATGGGTGTTTCCTGCCAGCAGTTATTTTCGGTTATTTCGATTATGGTTGTCCTTTCTGGTGGCCCTGGGGTGTCACATAAATACAGGCTGAATCATGGCCCTGGGCAGCCGGGCTGGCGGGGGGAGAGGCCAGCCAGGGAGGGGCCTCCCCGGGCGCAGTGCGGACACAGGTTCCGTCGGGGCTTTGCGTGTGAAGGTGGCAGCGGAGGCAGCGCCTCTGAGAGCCATGTGCTGGGTTTCAAGTCCCAGTCCAGCTGGCCGCCGTGCTGGGGGCAGCATCACGGTCCTCTCGTGGCCGTCTCCCCTCTGTCTGTCTGCCTCCAGTTTTCCTGTCTTATAAGGGCTCCATCCTTACTCCGTTTGGCTTCATCTCAAGTAAAAACTTGTTTAAAAACCTATTTCCTGGGCAGGTCACAGTGGCTCAGTGGCAGAGTTCTCACCTGCCATGCCGGAGACCCGGGTTCGATTCCCGGTGCCTGCCCATGCAAATTAAAAAAAAAATTTTTAAAAACACCCCTATTTCTTTGTAGGACTGGGGTGACAAGTGGGCATGTTTTTTGGGGGGAGCCACCCCAGGCTAAGTAACTTTTGGTTGTGGCCACTGCTGCCCGGGGCCACAGGGTGGAGCTCAGACGCTGGAGGGACAGAAAGGACGGCCTGTGAGGACATGTCTGCACCCTATTTCAGGGTGGCAGAGATGTTCCTTGGGAGCAGTGGTAGCGCGAGGACCCAGACACCCTCTCCCCAGGAGCCCCCATGGGCTCGTTGTTGGGATCAGGTCCCTCTGCGCCCAGTGGCCTCGCGATATGTCGGGCGCAGGAGTGGGAGATACCGGGGCTCGTCGTGGGGGAGCCTGGTCGGGGGAGTGGGCTGGGTGTTGGGGTGCAGGTGGACCTGGCCCTGAGAGCCCTAGGGAGCCCCAGGGAGCAGGTCTGAGGCGAGTTGCACCCCCAGGCAAGTGGATCTCTGCAGACCAGTCGGAATCTCTCTGCTTCTCACCACAGTTCCAAAGACCAAGAATGATTAGAGGCTGCTGCTCATGACACATGAGGGTTGTGGGTTGAGGGAATAGTTTCTGTTACTTTTAAACCTGGGAGGAGGGATGAGCCGGGGCCCAGCATCACGGGACTGGGAACGCCTTCTGGACCAAAAGGGAAATGAGACAAAATAAAATGTCCGTGGCTGAGAGATTTAAACAGAGTCGAGAGGTTATCCTGGAGGTTATTCTTATGCATTATATAGATATCCCTTTTTACTTTATGGTGCATTGTAGTGGCTGGAGGGAAGTACCTGTAACTGTAGAGCTGTGTTCCAGTAGCCTAAATTCTTGATGATTGTGTAACTAGCATTTACAGTGTGACCGTGTGATTGTGAAAACCTTGTGTCTGACGTTCCTTTTGTCCAGGGTATGGACAGATGAGTAAAAAAATAAGGATAAAAAATAAATGAATAATAGGGGAGCATAAAGGGTAAAAAATTGGGTAGATGGAAATGCTTGTGGTTAATGAAAGGAAGGGGTGAAAGGCCAAGGGATGTATGGGGTTTTTCTTTTTCTGGAGTGATGCAGATACTCTAAAAATGATCATGGTGATGAACACACAACTATGGGATGATGCTGTGAGCCGTGGATTGTACACTATGAATGGACTGTGTGTGAAGATTTCTCAGTAAAAACATTTTAAAAAACAAAATTTTAAAAAAAACAGTGGGAGGAGGATGCATTTCCGATGAAATGCTTGATCATAGGTGTGACGGGGATGTGTGTGTGTGAATGTGTGCACACACACGTGTGTGGTATGTGCTGCATATGCATGTGTGTGCACACATGGACATGCATGTGTGAATGGGTGTGCATGTATGTGGCATGTGTGTATATGTTTGATTGGGTGTGGCTAGCTTTTTTATTTCAAATTAGAGAAAGGTGCTATTTTGTCCCTGAGTCTAAGGCTGTGCCTGAAATGTTTCATCTCAGTGGTGACAATTAGGTATTAGGACTCCAGGTTGAGCCAGATGGTGATAAGGCAATGAAATTTAATTTACTTTCATTAAAATTAATTTTTAAATCACTTCTTCCTAATATGTTAAAATTAAATCACCATCTGAGGATGCAGTTGGTCATTCAGAGTTAATCCGTGAGTGAAAGCCTATGTGGTTAGAGGGTCTTGGACAATCATTTATCAGGCTTCTATTCTTCGAGTTAGCTGTTCAGGGCTTTGCAGGGAAATGCCCATGCTGCTTATAAGAACAAAAGTCTGAACCTGTGGGAACAAGACAGCTCTCACTTACACCTTGGCAGCCTTCAGTGGAAAAGCACTGTGCATGTGGCTCCCTGAGACCCACTATTCCTTTTTTATCTTAAAGCTGTAAGGAACCATCTTTTAAGTGTTTTTGTAAACAACCTTATTGAATGTAATTCACATACCATATAATTCACCATTTTAAAGTGTACAACTCAGTGGTTTTAGTATATTTACAGAGTTGTGCAACAGTCACCACAATGTATTTTAGAACATTTTTTGCCATCCCCAAAAGAAACCCCACGGCACTGGCCCTCATGACGCCTCCCTCCCAGTCCCCGACAACCACCAGACTGGTTCTGTGGACTTGCCTGTGCCGGACACTTCATACAGGCGGAATCCTACAATAGGTGGTCTCGTGTGGCTGGCTTCTCCCACGCAGCATAAGGTTTTCAAGTTTCATGCATGTGTAGCATGGAGTAGTATCATTCCTTTTTGTTGCTGAAAACACTCCATTGTACTGACAGACCACAATCTGGATTCCCATTCATCAACTGATGAAGATTTAGGTTGTTTCCACATTTGGGCTACTATGAATAATGCTTCTGTGAACACTCATGTACGAGTTTTTGTGTGGAATACATTTTCATTTCTCCTAGATGTATTTCTAACATTAGAATAGCTATAGCATATGGTAACTGTGTTTAACCTTTTACATTCCAACCAGCAAGGTATGAGGTTCCAATTTCTCCACATTCTGACCAATACTTATGTTCTAGTTTGCTAGCTGCCGGGATGCAATATACCAGAAATGAAATGGCTTTTAAAAAGGGGAATTTAATAAGTTGCTAGTTTACAGTTCTAAGGCTGAGGAAATGTCCCAATTAAAACAAGTCTAAAGAAATGTCAATCAAAGGCATCCAGGAAAAGATACCTTGGTTCAAGAAGGCCAGTGAAGTTCAGGGTTTCTCTCTCAAGTGAGAAGGCACATGGCGAACACAGTCAGCGTTTCTCTCTCATCTGGAAGGGCACATGGTGAACACAGTGTCATCTGCTAACTTTCTCTCCTGGCTTCCTGTTTCATGAAGCTCCCTGGGAGCCGTTTTCCTTCTTCATCTCCAAAGGCCATTGGCTCGTGGACACTCTTCTTCGTGGTGCTGCAGCAGTCTCTGCTCTCTCCGAATCTCTCATTTTCCAAAATGTTTCCTCTTTCATAGGACTTCAGAAACTAATCAAGACCTACCCAAATGCGTCGAGACACGCCTCCACCTAATCCAGTTTAACAACCACTCTTGATTAAATCACATCTCCAGGGAGCTGATCTAATTACAGTCTCAAACATACAATGCTGAATAGGGATTAGAAGAAACGGCTGCCTTTACAAAATGGGATTAGGATTAAAACATGTCTTTTCTATGGTAAACACATCATTTCAAACCAGCACAATTTATTATCTGTCATATTGATTATAGCTATCCTAGAGAGCATGAAGTGGGATCTCACTGCAGTTTTCATTTGCATTTCCTTAATGACCAGTGATATTGAGCTTCTATTCATGTATTTATGGCTATTTGTATATCTTCTTAGGAGAAATGTCTGTTCAAACCCTTCCTGATTTTTAAATCAGAATGTTGTCTTTTCATTATTGGAAGAGTTCTCTATATATTTTAGATACAAGTCCTTATCCTTATCAGATATATTATTTCCCCAGCTCTCTTTTGGTTACTACATGCATAGTACATATATATAGTTGATCCTTTTGCCTTCAGCCTACTTGTATCTTTGAATTTAAGGTGAGTCTCTTGCAGACAGCATGTAGTTGGGTCATACTTTTTTTATCCCCTCTGCCAATCTCTGCCTTTTGACTAGAAAATTTAATCCATTTACATTTAGAGTCACTATTGATAATGCAGGACTATCTTCTGCCATTTTGCTATTTGCTTTTTAAGTCTTATGCCTGTTTTTCCCCTCAATTCTTCTGTTAATGCCTACTTTAATATTTCAATTTTTATGTTGTACCAGAAAGTAACTTCTCTTTTCCATCTTGGTATATTTTCATTTGTTTACCTTGTGGTTACCATGGGGTTAAAATTTAACATCCTAAGTATATAGCAATCATATCTGGTTTGTTTCCAACTTGACTTTAATAGCAGGCACATATACTTTTCCTTTACCGCCCCCCCCGCAACCACCCCCCACCTTTTTTTGTACTTGCTATCACTAATATCTTTGTACATTATATGTCCAAACCCATAGATTTATCATTCCTTTTTAGACATTTACATTTTAGCACCTGTAGGAAGTAAGAAGTGGACTTCCATACCAAATGCAATACGATAGTACCATCATTTATACTTACCCAAATGGTTGCCTTTACTGGAGCTCTTTATTTCTTTATGCCACTTTGAACCACTGTCCAGTGTCCTTTCTTTTCAATCTGAAAAACTCCCTTTAGCACTGCTTGTGGCGCAATGGTGGTGATGAACTCCCTCAGCTTCTGTTTATCTGAGAATATCGTAATCCCTCCCTCATTTTTGATAAAAATAGTCTCTGGATATGAAATTCTTGTTTTCTTTCAACACTTGAAGTATTTCTTCTTGCTACCAAGTTTTCTGATGAGAAACCAGCCGTTAATCTAATTGGGACTCCCTTGTATGTAACACAGTTGCTTTTCTCTTTCAGCTTTCAGAATTCTCTCTTTGTCCTTTGCATTCAGTAGTGTGATCAATATATGATGAATGTATTTTTCTTCATATTTATCCTGTTTGGTGTTCTCTGGGCTTCTTGGGTGTGTATATTCACATCTTTTGCTAAGTTTGGGAAGTTCTCTGTCATTTCTTTGAAAATTCCTTCTGCTCCTTTCTCTCCTTCTTCCCCTTCTGGGACTCCCATAATGCCTACATTGCTATGTTGACGATGTCCCATGGCTGTTTTAGGCTATTTTTGCTTTTGATCATTTATTTTTTCTTTCTTCTCTTCAGTCTGATTCATTTCAGTTGTCTTCTAGTTCACTGATTCTTTCTTCTGCCATCTCCAATCTGCTGTTGAAACCTTGGGAGTTTTTTGTTTCTGTTATTGGGTCTTCAACCCCAGTAGTTCTGTTTGATCCCTTTTTTTAAAATTTTATCTCTTTACCAAGATTCTCATATTGCTTATTCATTGCTTTCCCAATATTCTTTAATTCTTTCTCTGTATTTTGCTTCATCTCCATGAGCAATTTCAGAATCAGTTTTTAAAAGCCTTTGTTTGGTATGTCTACAATCTGGCCCTCTTCATTGGTGTTTTCTGGATTTTTTATCCTCTTCCTTTGGATAGACCATTATTTCCTCTCTCTTTGTTTTTCTTGCTCTCTTTTGTCTAGTGGATTCTTTAGAATATTTCATAAACAAGATCATGTCCTCTGAAATTAGAGATGGTTTTACTTCTTCCTTTCTAAGCAGGATGACTTTTACATCTTTCTCTTGCCTCACTGCTTTGCCTCAGACCTCCAGTTCAGTGTTGGCTGTATGTGACAAGGGCAGGTCCCTCCTGTCATTTCTCACGTCACAGCAGAGCTTCCTCTCTTTTACTGTCACGTGTACTGCTGGCTGTGGGACTGTGGGGTACAAGGTTGGTGGCCTAGGATTTACTCTCTGTGTCATGTGTAAATGTGTCTGGAGATGGGTTGTTAATTTCATCCTGTTAGTGGAACGAAAGGAATCAGTAAAATAGTGCCACTTTACCATTAACATGTTTATGGAAGGAAGTCCAAAACACAAAAGTTAAAGTGCTTTTAGCTGTGTCAACATTCATTGCACACATGATATTGGAATTATAATTGCCGTTTGCATCAGGATATGTGGTTTCATTGTATGGGACATCTAAGTTGATTTCCTGACTTAGCAAATTTAAACCTTATACTACAGCTTTATTTACAGTGTTTCATTTTACTTCTTTTTCCATTCTTATTTATTTAACAGTTGTATGAAAAGTCATTAGTTTCATTTTGATATAGAAAGAGCGCTGTGCCTGGTTTCGCTGAACTTATGCCTTTGTGTGTGGAGACTGGTAGAAGCCAGAGGGAGTTCTGGAGAAAGGAAGGACGGGTCTCTCCCAGCTTCACTGGCAGGGACTTATTACTCATAGCACAGCGAGGAAGACAAAACATGAAACGAATTCCTACCCAGAATTTGGAAAAGAAAATTTCCACATACAGCACTGATGCTTGGGGTTTCTGTGGCCAGGTAATGAGTGTTTGCTTTGTTCTGAGCCCTGGGCATGAGCCCGGGACCCCTGCCCCATTTTCTCTGCCCACTGTTACCCATATCTCGCCCTAAGGATTTCAAGATCAAAAGTTATAAGCAACAAATGTCCTTGCTGCCTGTTTTGCTGCAAACTCACCCTCATGCTCAGATAGCTGGGAGACGCTGTTTGCTAGCCTCCAAAGCAGCCATGGTGAGGGGGGATGCCTCCCACAGGAATCACAAGGCTCCCCAGTTTTAATTCCAATTGCTTTCCAACCACAGTCCCCTCCAGCTCCTCCTGGACCGCCATGCCGCTGCATTCCTGCCCTTCCCCCAGAACCCAGGTGCCTCCTGTCTGCCCTCCTCAGTCCCTCTGTGTGTCCTGCCTCATGCCCTCGCTCCTGCACATGCTGCTCTCTCACAGACCCCCCAACCCTGCTGCACCTCCCACCCCGCCGTCAAGCTAGAAGCACCGGGAATGCCCAAAATTCTCTCCAGAATGTGGGGCCCTTCTCAAGCATTCTCTGGGGCAACCCTGCAGAGGGTAACATGTCAGGGCAGCCCTTCTGCCAGTACAGCACCACCAGCTGCAACAAAAGGAGTGATTCTGGACACACCGGGGCCACTGGGGGGCAGCTGAGACCCCGGTGAAGGTCTGCTATGACCCGCAGGTGGGGAGGGCCCTGGGTGCATTCGCTGGTGCACTCCTCGCAGGGCTGGCGTGGCATGGGGTCTCGAGACCACCCGTCCTTGCACACGATGGGATTAGGCCCATCTCTTACAGATACTAAGTCTCCCCACTGCTCTGAGCCCCTTCCTCTCATTTGTGCTGTGATGGAGACCAGCTTAGGAGAGATTCTTGGTCCCTCCAGAGGCGTCCAGGGGCGCTGCTACACCCGCGCATCAGTGGGGCTCACATACTAGTATCTCTCAGGAGCCTAAAGCCCTGGGGCATGCAGCTGCACAGGTGACCTGTGGGGTGGGGGTGGGGTCCCAGTGCTGGGAGAGCCTGGAGCAAGTCTGAAGGCCAGGCCACCCCGCCAGGCAGCATCTCCAGCCACGTGTGTCCACAACCCAGCCTCTCCTTGCTGCGTGTCCCTGCATGTCCCCACCTGCCCTGTGCCCAGCTGCCCCCACGCACTGCTGGAAACTCCCAAAGCTGCAGCCTCAAGGCAGAGGCTCCCTCCTCTGTGGTGATCTCATCACCTGAGCCCTTGGAGGCCGGGGGCAGGAGTGAGGCTGCGCCCTTGTAGGGGGTGGGGGCTGGGGGTGGCCCCCACTCTCTCTCTGCCTCCCAGCAAGGTTGAGAGCAGCTGCAGGCAGTGCCCCGGGGGCACCTGGAGTCCCCGGGGTGGGGGGGAATATCGTATATTCTGCGATAAAGGGTTCTTGGATCCTCGGAGTCCCCGGTTTAGAGCCGTGTTCCCAGCCGGAATACACCCGACTTCACAGCGTGACTCCGCGACTCGTGACCCCTGCTTCCCGCGGGCCCCTCCTACCTGCAGGAGCTTTAGCCCCGAGGTGGGGGTGGCTGCAGGAGGAGCCCGGGGGGTGCGCTGCGGGGCTTGGGGGCTTGGGGGCGCAGAGGCGGCCTCACCCTCCGGGCCCTGTGGATGAGGCTCCTGAGTCGGAGACGCACCTGCGTGGGCCTAGCCCCCATCGTGGGTGAAAAGGCCGCTCTGGTTAAAGTGGGCACTGCCCCCTCCCGGCCCCGCCCTAAAGCCCCGGGGGCGGGGAAATGGCTTCTGAGGGGCCCCACCTTCCACGTGTGGGAGCTACACTGGGCCCTCCGAGGTCCGCTGCCCTTGGCTCTGGCTCCTCCTCCTGCGGAGAGCAGCCATGGGTTGGGGCCGAAGGACCGTGAGGAAACCCGCCAGAGGCTGCCGTGCCCCAGGACGGCGTCTCTTGCCTTTGGGTTAAATCTATGTCCTTTTTGAGCAATGTAAAAATTCCTCAGCCTTCTAGCATTCTCCACAGACCTGAACACCCACCCCCATATCTGCTTTCCCAGCAATGTGGCTTCACCCACCAGGGTTGCCTTGACTTTCGTTTTCTGTCACATGTAAGTTGCATCATAGTAACCCTGCTTCGGTTTTCCAGGAGAGGTGGAGTAAAAGCGCTCTGTTGAAGGCGCATCATCAGCCTCTGAGCTCCCCACCCTCCACGCCCTCACACCCCCACCCAGGGGAGTCCCTGCCCCAAGCTCCAACACCACTGTGGGGTGGGGGAGGGGTGCGAACCCAGCAAGAGGGGCTGCGGGTCAGGTGGGGGCCTCTAAGCACACGTGGACTCTGCACACATGGCCTCTGTGCACACGTGGCCTCTGTACACACATGGCCTCTGTGCATATGTGGCCTCTGTGCACACGTGGCTTCTGCACACATGGCCTCTGTGCACATGTGGCCTCTGTGCACATGTGGCCTCTGTGCATATGTGGCCTCTGTGCACACGTGGCCTCTGTGCACACGTGGCCTTGGTGTTAGTGTAGGACCAGGGTGGCTGAGACCTGGCCTTTGGTATAGATTGTGAATTCTCCAGGAAACACTCTTGTGCATCCCAGAGAACAGACTCTGGGAATTTTCCCTTTTCCTGAGTGGAAACCGCTGTAGGTTGCTAGAAGAGTGGGGGGAGGGCATGGTGAGTGCCTGGTGGGAGGTGTGGCCTCATGGCCCTTCCACACGTAGGCTACCTGGCAGCAGCAGTGCCGGGAGACGTACACACAGAGCCTGACTGCAGTCCGGGGCCCGTGCTTGGTCTCTGGGGACTGTGCCTTGTCTCCATGCTGCAGCCACTGAGCTGATGTGTAGGTCCCACGTGGTCATGAGAATGGGGACAGCCACTGGCTCACCCAGTGCCCCCCAGAAGGAGCCACAGCCACGCCTGGGAACAGTGCACGCCCAGGAGAAAGTGGCTGTTCCCTACTGTGGCAAGGCCTGTTGGGACTTCCTGCTCACCTTTGGGGCTGGTGAGGGGCTGTCGACCTGTGCTTGCCTGTGCTCTGTGTTGGGGCCCGTCCACCGCCGGCCCCAGGGACGTCATGATGCCAGGACCAGATGCGCTCGCCATGGAGCCCATTGGTGCCGCCCTGGCAAAAGTGCAAGGGGTGACTGAGAGGCTTTTCTCTTTCTTCGTAACTGATCTGTAATTTCTTCCCTCCTGCTTAACTGTCTAGTCCCATGTGAAGCTTCTCTCCCGTGGCCGGGATTCCACAGAGCAGGTTTGAGGATGTTTCTTCTGTTTTGCTTTAAGTGTTGAAGGGAGATGGAGATGCATATTATAAATTGTCACAAAGAAATGAGTCTGCACTTGAAATCAAGTAACACTGATTTTGAAAAAGACTTACGCATTCTAAGTTTGAAATGGAAACAAAGGACATACCCATCAGCCTTCTCTCAGAGTGTCAGATTCTCCCAGGCGGAGGAAGAACTTGATTGAAAAAGCATGTGCACACATGCCTTACAGTGGGTCACACTGTCTGCTCTGGCTTCTTTTGTTTGCCTTCCCTTTAGCTACCATTACTTCCGTTTCAACATGCTTCTCTGTCTAACATTTCCAGGTAAGATGTCAAAGTTTATCAGTTTCAAGGATGTCACTGCCTGCCGTCCACTCCAAAGCCCCCTCTTTTCTCTTCCTGGCTCTGGGGACCCCAAGCCTTGGGCATTCGGGCCCCCCGCGCAACCCTGGCAAACCTTGCAGAAAGCGGCTGCTGGGTCGGCAGGCGGGCACTGGCAGACCCTGGACATTTAGGGCCTTCGGACCTGGAGCTGCTGCCTGCGTGGTGGTTCACAGAGATGGGCGTGGAAGTCTCGTGTTGTGTGTGAGCCTAAAGCCAGTAATTCCACGTCCAGGAGCAGATCACACTGAAGTCCAGCGCTGCATCCTTGCCGATGCCCATTGCAGCATTGGTTGTATTGGTGACAATTTGATAATAGCCCAAGTGCCCCCATTCTGGATTGGGCAAGTGGACAGGAATGCGTGCCTTTGGGCATGCTAGTGACTGGAGAAGATGAGAGCTCAGGGTGCACCATGTGATGGGAGCGAGTGCAGGACGGCATGGAGAGAATGTCTGGGGAAATGCACGCAGGCCCCAGCGGGGCCCTGGGCTGTCCCAAGTGCCGTCTGGTCCCAGCACATGGCTTGGCAGAACTATTGGCCAAGCAGAGGCGCGGGTGGGCGGCACGTTAATGCTGGCATGTGCTCAGCCTCCTGGCCTTTAGGTGGACACCTCGCTCCGCCGAGTAGCCTGTCCTTCCTCAGGTGCAGAGGTCATCAGGGCGGTCCATTCCTCGCCCCCGCCTGGCACTGGACAGAGGGCTTCATGGCCTCAGCCCTGGTCCTGGCCGCCTCGCCCATGACAAAAGCGGTCTAAATAGTGCCTTCCCAACGCTGCCTGAGTGGGCTCTGTGCAGTCCTGTGCTTCCACCACAGCCCTGGGTGGCCCCGGCCCCGTCAGAAGGCTGTGCTGGGGTGGGAGAGCCATGGCAGGAGCTGGAGGAGCGGGGCCAGCGGGTCCCCTCCAGGCTCCAGGGCCCAGAGGATGCAGAGATGGCAGCCGACACTCAGCCCCAGCCAGTTTCCTGAGGCTCTTGTGGCCACCACAAGCCCTTTGCCCACATCAGGCCTCAGGGTAGCCCCTTCTTTGGGTCAGCGCTCTCTGAGAGAACCATGGGGAGGAGAGCAGCGTGCCAGTGGACCCCAGAAAAGCCACACACAGTATTGCCAGGTGGGAGCTCTTTGATTGTCCATGGAGGTGTGACCCACCCAGTTTTGGGTGGTAACTTTTGATTAAGTGGTTTCCATGGAGATGTGTCGCCACACATTCAAGGTGGGGTTGCTTCCTGGAGCCCTTTAAGAGGGAACCATTTTGGAAAAAGCTTCAGAGCTGAGAGAGCCAAGAGAGCTCACACTAGAGACCTTTGGAGATGAAAAAGGAAAACGCCCCTGGGGGAGCTTCATGAAACCAGAATCCTGGAGAGAAAGCCAACAGACGTTGCCATGTTCACCATGTGCCTTTCCAGCTAAGAGAGAAACTCTGAACATCATCAGCCTTCTTGAACCAAGGTATCTTTCCCTGGATGCCTCAGTTGGACATTTCTATAGCCTTGCTTTAATTTGGACATTTTCATAGGCTTAGAACTGTGAACTTGCAACTTATAAAATTCCCCTTTTAAAAGCCAATCTGTTTCTGGTATATGGCATTCGTACAGCTTTTAGAACAGGGCGTGACAGGTACTCAGAGGGGAGGAGAGGCCCGAGTGGCTGGGAGGCCCAGTGCTGGCAGCTCCCTGCGTGCCCATCACGAAAGGCATGTCCTCAGCTGCGCGAGCCCACCGCCACCCTGCCACCCTGGCTCGACCACGGTTCAGAGCCCCTCCAGGCTGTACCCTGCCCTTCTGGCACGCCAGCTGTGGCTGTGGTCAAGGAGACCCAGGGCTGCATCTGTGCAAACCCCAGAGAGCGCAGCAGGGCAGGGGTGCAGGGCGCAGAGCAGGCAGTCCCAGGTATGGACAGGTGCCTTGTCCTCCATGCGGCCCAGCAGATGCTGTCTGTGGCAATGCTAGCATGGCCTCTTCCTGCTCAGAAAGTGGCCATGGCCTCACCTGGGACCCAGGTTCCTGCCATCCAGCAAGGGTGGGTGTGCCCCAGGTGGACCCCAGGGACTCAGCTCCCCATGGTGGTTGTGTGGCCTGGCCTCTCCGGCCACCTAGGCAGCACCACCCCCAAACCCCTCCCTGCCGGCCAGTGAGACTGTGATGGAGTCCTCCTTCCTCAGGGAAGATGCTTTCCACAAAGAATGCAGAGGTCATGAGTGCTGGTTCCTGGATGTGCAGGCCTGGGGGCACAGCTTGGCCTGCTGAGCGCTGCCTCTGCATCTGCCACCCATGGCCCCCTCAGGAGCTCATCTCCTGGCCTCCTGCCCACATGCCCTGCACCCTGGAAAACCCAGCTCGGGCCATTTCCATGCTGCCATCTTCTCTTCTCCCATCTCCACGCAAGAAATCATTTGTCCTTAGCCTGGACGCCATGGTGGCTTTAAAGTGCACATGAGAACTTTATTCCGCAGCTGGCAGTCAGGGAGCACGCCATGTCGAATGAGTGCCCCGCTCCGAGCCCTCCAGCCTCTAGGAGTCTTGCTTTTATCCGCTACCCCGGCTCCAGCCCCGTCCTCACATGGACTGCTGGGCGTGCGTTCTGCCAAGGTCTTCATCCAGAAAACCCTGAATAACCTGGAACTTAGATCCAAGGTCAGGAGGCAGGGAGCATGCTCCTCCTGGGCTGCAGGCACACAGAGGCCCGGAGGTGAGCATGTGGCACTGGGGTAGGGGCCGTGCCATCCCATTTCCTCAGGCCACTGCCAGGGACGCAACCGCAGCCATATCTGGAGGATTCGTCGTCGTTGTTGTCCTTCCCACATCCTGGTTTTGGTTCAAAATATGTGGTACTCCACATACCCCCCATGTGGTACTTCAGATACCCCCCATGTGGTACTCCACATACCCCCCATGTGGTACTCCAGATATCCCCCGTGTGGTACTCCACATACTCCCCACATGATACTCCTCATACCCCCCTGTGTCATACTCCTTATGGCCCCCCTCGTGGTACTCCTTGTGTCTCCCCCCGTGTGGTACTCCTTATATCTCCTCTCCGTATCTCTTGTGTCTCCCCCTGTGTACTCTTTGTACCCCCCTCCCCACCCCTGTGGCCCCGTGTGCGACTTCTGGCCTCCGGCTCACATTACCGAGGAGAAGGGACTTGGGAGGGGACAGTCCAGGCCCGAGGTGGGTAGTGGCCGATGGCGCCAGGAACCTCTGTCCAGTGTACCATCAGGGACCGCAGCCGCGCACTGCTGGTTGCCTCCTGGGGATGCTGCTGCCCAAGCGTCAGGCCTTTCCTGAGCTGGACCGTCTGCCACACGTCCCACAGCCCCTGGCAGCCCTAGGGTGGGTGGGCAGGGGGGCCAGGGGTGGGGAAGGCCCGAACCACAGACCTGTCCTGCCATGAACACTGTCCTGCCCTGGGGGCGGAAGGAGCCCTCCCCGGGGATGAGGGGCAGCTGCAGCCGGCGGTGGGCAGCTTCGAAGTAGCCACCAGTTTCCAGCTGAGGCTGGGCTGTGCGTCTGCAAGCGGCTGGCCGCTCCCCTCCCTCCTGCACGGCCCCTGGGGGCTGCGGACCGTGTCTGTGGGAGCCCCCCCAAAGTGGACCATGTCTGTGGGAGCCCCCCCAAAGCAGACCATGTCTGTGGGAGACCCCCAAAGTGGGACCGTATCCATGGGAGTCCCCCAGAGTGGAAAGTGTTGTGAGAGCCCCCCTAAAGCAGACCGTGCCCATGGGAGCCCCTCCAAAGTGGACCGTGTCCGTGGGAGCTCCCCCAAAGCAGACCGTGTCCGTGGGAGCCCCCCCAAGCTTGGGCCTGGCCAAGAGGACGTGCTAGTGGTTGCCGCTGGCTCTCGCTCTCTTCCTCAGGGCACGAGGGCCAGCCCAGCTGGAACGGGGGAGGGCCATGCTCGGGCCCGGGCACCCAGCTCTGAACGCGGCCTCCTGGGGGATCCGGTCCCACACAGTCTGCGTCTGCAGTGGCGGGCGTGTCTGGAAACGGCCTCTGGTCATGGCCCTGTGGCCCGCCCAGGCCCAGTGGAGCCGCAGGACGTGGGGCCTGCCGGCGCTCAGCCCTGCAGCACAGGCCCTGCCCCGAGCCAGGGAGGGGAGTGTGGCGGGGCCCCCAGTGGGCTCCCTACATGGCGCGGGGCCTGACCCCTGGAGCCCGGCTTTGTGGGGAACAGGCCTAGGGGCATGGGAAAGGGGAAGAGGAAAACAGAGTAAGGAGACAAAATAGATCACGAGACAAGCTGAGTCTTCAGATTTCAAGACAAGTTTGGAGGAAAACGTAATTGCAGATGAGTTTTTAGAGTCCTTCGTATGCGGCAGGCTTTTACAAATGTTGACGTTTCCGGTGTCTATAAGAACAAAGTCTTGTTCTGACTTGTTTCTTCCAGAATGTTTTCTGTATGTGTCTGCGTGTTTGTTTAATCATGAGGGGAAGCTACTTGGTCTTCATTCCTGCACAAGCTGAGACTGGAAGAGGCATTTTAACCCGGCTGTGCTGAGGGACTCTGGTGTGAATGTTTCTGTCCTCTCCTTTTTCGTGGACCTCCGTTGAAGAGGATAAAAACCATTTCCTCCCTCCTCCTCGTCCTTCTCACATCTTTCTGCATGGCAGAGTCCTGCTCACCTGGCAGCCCGAAGCCAGCTTGTGAATGCTCCCAGAGGGTGGTTTGAGGCCCAGGCTCCTGGATGCCAGCTGGGGCACCGGGGACCGCGGGGTGACCTGCCTGGTGACCACTCTCATGGGGGCAGCAGGGCCCTGCAGCCCCTCCTGCCAGGCCTGGCTTGGCGGCTACCAAGAGCTTCTCATTGCAAATTCAGGCAGATGTGACGCTGTCCCTGAAACCTGCTTCTGTTTTTAATTCCAACCCCCGCGGTCATGGGTAGGGTGATGGCAGCGGGGGGGCCAGGGCAGGGTGTTGATGTGCTTCCCGCAGGGCGGCTGCTCAGCCAGACATCGGGGTTCACAGGACCCACAGGCGCGCAGGGCTCAGGGCCCAGCACAAGGGGCGGGGCAAGGACAGTCCCGCAGGCCACATGCCGAGTCTCACCGGCCCTGAGAGTCTCAGAGAAGAATGTCCACCGAGCAGAGGCTTCTGCTATTCGGTGCTCGCCAGGAAAGCTTTGTGCGGGATGCAGCGCGCCGCTGCCTGGTGGGACCCCAGGACGTGCGCGACCCCGACGCTGCCGGCTGTGGGGGGCTCTTGGGGTGGGGGCACTGTCTAGAAGGAAGAGCCGGGAGAACGCAAGCAGAAATAAAAGGTGCTGCTTACCACAAAGTGACACCAGAAAGCGGCAGGACTTCCCCAGCCCCCGCCCGAGGCTCCTGCATGTACCACATGGCTGTCCCAAGCCGCCTTCGCTTGACCCATGGAACTCGCCCTCAGGGTAGAGGTGTCCCGGGCGACAGGAAGGCGGGCCGTGGCCCGGACACTCGTGCGGCTCCTGCCACCCGTTCCCGGCTCGGATGCTGCCGTGGAGGCGGTGAACACCCCCGTGTGACGCGGCCCCCGCATGCAGAGCCAGGACCCCGCAGGAAGGGGCAGTGGTGCCCGCACGCTGACTCTGGGTGGGTCGTTGGCGTCCCGGGTCCTGAGGCCTGCCCACGACATGCGCCACCTGACGCCTCCCGGTGCAGCTTGGCAGCCCTGGGTTCGGGGTGGGGGCGCTGGCGACTTCGCGGCCTTTCCAGAAGCATCCTCTGGAACGGGGACCCCCGTGAGGGCCAGAGAAAGGCCAGAGCCACCGGAGTCCGCCCAGGGGAGCAGGCGGTGGGGGAGGGGCGCTGGGGGTGCAGTGTGGACCCCAGGGCCATCCTGCGCTGGTCCTCGAGCTCACTCCAGACCCTATAAGGCCTGGCTGGCGTTTGGTCAAGGGTGCATGAGGCCTTGGCCAGCACAGGGGTGTCAGCGGGAGCTCGTGCAGAGTCAGACTCTGAACTTTGATTAAATTTTCCAGGCAACTCGAACCCACAGTGAAGCTAAGCAGCGAAGGAGTGGTTGTGAGAAGGGACTGGAGGAAACTCCAAACTCTGGAGTGTGCTTTGAGACTCGGCCCAGCTTGGTGAGAACCGGCCTCGGGGCCAGCGGATCATCACTGCGCCCACCCGAGCCGCTGGTTCCAGTGTGACTTTTTCCACCCAACACAGTCTCCCTCCCTCGCCTCTTCCTTTCTCGCCTCCTTCTCATAAACGTCTTTTCTTCCCCAAATCTACCACTGCTCCAGTTGGCTCCGTTCTCCACCTGAGCAGCACCTAACTTTTTATAGCTTGCATGCACCATTCATGAATCACCCTTCCATTGATTTTTTTTTGCAAACAACAAAATTTATGTTTACTTCCCTCAGTCTCATTTCTGGAATTGGCTTTGTATAGAGAAATGCCCACTTATGCCCAGCAGGCAGATGTTAGAATTTATTTTCAAATGAGGGCCTCTCTCCTGCTGCTTTCTCACTGGGATGAGATTATCTGGTTTGCAAACAGTTGAGGAAGGGTTGGTCCTGGCATGAAAGAAACCAGAGGATTGCGAATGGAAGAGAAACAAAAATGATGAGTTCTCGAGCTGTTTTCCGGTTGCTCCTGGTTTGCTCTAGATGAAGGCACTGACTTCTGTTTACAGAGGAAACGGATGGAATTCTGAGTCCTGACAGATGCTGCTGGGACAGTACTGCCTTTTCCTGTTGAAATAACCCTTCCCGTGTACAGTTTTCACATGCTGTGCTGATCTGGTTGGTGTTGGCATTGTCTGCTTTGTGAATTGCCCAGTGTTTTAGTTTCCTGGCTGCTCCAGCACGCACCATGAGATGTGTCAGCCTAGACAACAGGAATTTATTAGCCTCTGATTTTGAGGCTCAAAGAAAGTCCACATCACGACATCGTCAAGGATGCTTTCTTCATGAAGACAGGTGCTCTGGGGCTAGTTGCAGTGATTCTTTTCTTGGTCCTTAGCCAATCACAGGGCAGTGTGCATGTCAGTCCCCCGTTCTCCTCTGGGTTTCGTTGATTCAGCTCCTTATGTCCTGTGGCCTCCCTGTGGGATTTGTATTCCTCTTCTGAAGCCTCCTGGAAGATCAGGCCGTCCTGCTGGGTGAGGGCCACACCTCAGCTGAAGCAGCCCGGTCAAAAGGGGGCCCACACCCACAGGAATGGGTTAGAGTAAGAACGTGTTGTCCCATGGTGCGTACTCAGGATGGAACCCAGCAAAGGTTCCAGGTTTTCGTGCTCACTTGGGCTCATTCTGCAGCTGTCCTGAAGGGGAAGAGAAGCCTTGGCTCCTCGGCGTGAGGTGGGTTTGCATTTGGCCCTGGAGGAACCTCCTCTGGCCTCAGGGGTCGCCCCTGGCAGCCCTGGGGGTGCTGGGCCAGCAGCTGTCAGGAAGAAGCCTCAGCGTCTCACAGCTGCCATTTGGAATCTTCAGTGGCTTCCCGCCGTCTGACAGGGAAAGATTGTAGTTGCGAAAGGAGAATCCCAATAGATCATTTCTAGCTTTCTTATGGTGAATATATAAAGTTAAAAAGCATCCTATAAAGATTTAAAATATATTTAAAAATATAAAGCATACTCAGTACGTACAGTAAAATAGGAATGATACAGACAAGAGCAGTGCGCCTGCTGGGCAAGGATGGCACGGGATGTGTAGAGCGTCCGTATTTTTGTGAGTTTAAGCATTGCATGTTTTGAGTGAAAAATATTACCGTATACATATATAAAATCTGGATCACCACTCAGCCCCTTTCCAGTCGTCATAAACAAGTTTGATGGTCGGTCCATGGCATACCGCAGGGGCAGCGAGCTGGCTGGAAGGCACCAGTGCCCCGAGAGGCTGGTGCCTGTGAGGGGCTGTTCTGGGGAAGATGGCGTAGGGAGACTGGGGGGGAACTGTGGGGGCTGTTCTGGGGGGAATGTGGGGATTCCAGGAGAGGGGAATGTGGGGGGCTGTTTGGGGAGGGAATTGTTGGAGGTGTTCGGGGGGGGGGGAATCTGGGGAAGATGTAGGGGCTGTTCCGAGGTGGGGGTGGCAACCAGGCGCTGCTCCAGGGGCTGCCCTGGGTCCTGTCTCTCTGCTCGCCCGCACACTCATCCATCCTGTCGGAGCCGGTCTGGCAATTTGCTGGGCTCTGTTAAGTTCTGAGCAGGAAAGTGTGGGGCCATCTCCCGAGGTCCTGGTTGTCTCTTGGGCCCGACACTTCTGGAAGGTTCTGGGAGATGCTGATCCCAGGGGAATCAAGCCCCCTCCCCTCCCAGAGCAGTTTCTCCTCTCTGGGGGCCGTGGTGCCCTGAGGGCGTTGGAGTGGGGGGAGCCCAGGAGAGAGGTACTTGCCTGAGCAAGGAGAGAACTGGGCTGACATGGTGGGTCTGCTGGGACCTCCACCCTCCCTTTGAAGCTGTCAGGTCTGTGGGAGAGTGAAGATGGCCAAAGGCACCAGGGCTCCCTGGCCCCAGGAGAGACTTTGTGTCCGCAGAGAAGTGGGGCGGAAAGGTGCTTCCCAGGGCCGAGCTGGGGGCTGAGCAGGTCGGGGGTGGGGGGGGGGGGCCTGCTTCATCCAAAGGTCTTTTCTGGCAGGAAAGAGCAGCTAGAGATGCCTGCCCACCTGGCCCACTCGGCCTGTGGCCTGGTGGGGGGATGGCCACCACCGTCCAGGCTGGGAGCTCAGGGGCCGCTGCCCTGGCTCCCCCAGCAGCAACCCCAGCA
This sequence comes from Myrmecophaga tridactyla, assembly GCA_004026745.1. NCBI lineage: Eukaryota > Metazoa > Chordata > Mammalia > Pilosa > Myrmecophagidae > Myrmecophaga > Myrmecophaga tridactyla. Next base: position 19,662 of record PVIY010043718.1, read on the forward strand.
GCCCGTTTCCCTCAAGCCTTTCAGCGGGATGGAGGAAACAGGTGTTGTTTCTAATCTTCCAGACCTGGAATTTTGAAAAGGCTGGTTTCCCCAGAAGCAGCGTGGCCTCGGGGTGTCCAGCCCACTCAGCAGGATTTGGGCTCCAGGTCATGTCCTGTCCCTCCACAGTCCCTGCGCCCCCTGCAGTCCCTGCACCCCCTGTGCTCCCCACAGTCCCTGTGCCCTCTGCAGCCCTGTGCCCTCTGCAGTCCTGCACCCTCTGCAGTCCTGTGCCTCTGCAGTCCCTGCACCCTCTGCAGTCCTGCGCCCTCTGCAGTTCCTGTGCCTCTGCAGTCCCTGTGCCCTCTGCAGTCCCTGCGCCCTCTGCAGTCCTGTGCCTCTGCAGTCCTGCGCCCTCTGCAGCCCTGCGCCCTCTTCAGCCCTGCGCCCTCTGCAGTCCCTGCGCCCTCTGCAGTCCTGC
>PVIY010043719.1:0-20150 GCA_004026745.1 Myrmecophaga tridactyla
TTTCCTGTTGGTCTTATTTGCAGAATCACCTGGGAAAAGTTAAATGAACTTTTATCATCTTACGAGCTTTGAAAATGCTACTGTTTTTTCAAAATAACTTGTCATGTGATTACAAGAAGTTTGAGTTTGGAGTTTTGTACAATTGTAGTATTTTGAGCTGTGCTGAGAGTGTCTAAGGGTACATCAGATTTTCATATGGGCCTTTCTGTTCAAGAGTCTGGAATTAATGGTGCAGCAGCCAGAACATCCAGGGCTGTTAATTTAGGATTCATCTCTCCCCCTTTCCTTCATATTCCTTGTGGGAATATACTCAATGTCATCTTTAAGGCAGAAACTAAAAAAATGGGATTATGTCCTGGATTTTAAGGAAATTGCAAAATAAATTGGGCAGTCTGAGTGAACTAGACAGCCTGAATAAAGGTAAAGAAAACATTTTTTCCACACTAATGTAGATTCATTGCATCACACATTATTAATGTAAATTTTCTCCTTCAAACCACCCAGGCAACAATATCTCATCAAGTGTAAAAAGTGCTCAGAGCATTTCTCACCTTTCTACAAACCCACAGCACAGTTTTGTTCTTCATATTATGCAGGTCTAATTTGCATAGAATTTGAGAGCACTTTATTAATTCATTTAAATTGGTTGCTTGTTCCTAATGATCTCACCCACACAAAACCACCTGGGAGCTTTCCTCTCCTGGGAGAGAAAACTTTGTAATCTTGACACATAGGGTGAGGAAAAAAGAGAGTAATTCACTTGGGGCTGATGACTGAAGAATCTGACAAATCATGGGTAGAAGTATTGGATCCATTGGCAATTACTTTCATTTTTACCAAAGTTTGGTCTCCTTTACATCCTTCCAGGCTGAGTGGGAAGGACCCTGGATATGTTGTCCACAGGTGAAGCCTCTCTTTGACACATTTTGCTGTTTCTGTGCTGCATTTTCTCCCTTCCTGACTCTTCTGAAGCATTTGTATTTTTAAGGAAATTCTCAAATAATCTGAGAATATAAGGAAGGGAGTTATAATGGAAAGGTGGTAAATGGTGTTGATTTTGCAGGTTTCCTTCCATCTCAGTCCACAGTATCTAGTGTGAGCTTTAGAAAAGTTGAGTCAGACTCTGTACCTCTCCTTACGAGGTCTAAAGACCTACCAGAGCTGGTCCTTCAGGACAGTCTCTGATATTATCTCCCATCACTCTCTCTCTTCTCACTTTCCCCACCTGCACTGGCTCCTCGATGTTTTTCAAACACCAAGAATTGAAATATTCACCTACCTATTTTTCTCTCTCCCACTTAAATTAGGTTTCTGCTCAAACATCATTTACAATAATGAAATAAATGATGTTCATGTTTATCATAAATGATGAAAATGTTTATCAAGGCTTCCTTGACCACTCTATCTAAAACAACATTCTCTCCAGCTTATCTCACCTTAGTTTGCTTTTTTTTTCCCCTCAATAACATGGATCTCACAGGTCTATTTATTCATTGTTTATCACCACCTGCAATGTAAGTTCCTCAAGTGCAGGAACTGTTTCAAGTTCAATGTCATATCCTCAAAGTCCAAGAAAGTGGAGTACACAGAAGGAGCTCAGTAAGTATTTGTTGAGTGAATGAATGAATGATTTGCCAGATATTTGAAGACTTTCGAGTTTTAAATTTTCAACAGCTACTTTCAAGGAAGCCTTGAGTCCATCCCTTATATATCTGAAATCAATCTCTCTCTCTTCCTCTGTCTCCCTCCTCCCCTTCTTCCCTTCCCCCATCCCCTTCCTTTTTCTTTTTCTCTCAAGCATTTTGAGCCTCAGGAATGGCATTTGCAAAATGAGAAAATACAAGGGAAATGAGCTCACCTAGGGAGACAACCCTCTCTTGTTCATCCGTGTACGCCTGGCCCAGCCTGGCCCAGAGTAAGTGTGCAGGAGAGTTGATTTAAGGAATCAAGGAGGGCTGCTGTAACAAAAGTATCACAACCGGGTAGCTTAAAACAACAGAAATGTAATGTTGCACAGTTTGGAGGCTAGACATCTGAAATCAAGGAGTCAGCAGGCCTGTGCTTCCTCTGAAGTCCGTGGGGAAGAACCCGTCCATGCCTCTGTCCCGGCTTCTAGCAGCCAGCTGCTGGCCTTCCGTGGCACTCTCTGCCTCCGTCGTCACATGGCGCTCGCCCCTTTGTCTTTGTGTGTATCCAGTTCTCCTCTTCTTATAACCGTACCATTCATGTTAGATTAGGGCCCACCTTAATCTGATTTGGTGCATCTTAACTAACAACTTTTTCAAGTCCCTATTTCCAAATAAGGCCACATTCACAAGACAGGGTTTTAGGATTGGGCACGTCACTTTGGGGGACACAATTCAATCCATGACAGGAAAACTCCATGCTCGTGTCACTCTTCTATAAAGCTGTCAAATTAAGTGGAATAAAATACGGCCCATAAAGACTGGCCACCGACATGTTTTACTTCAATTTCTTGATTAAAGACAAAATAGTTGAACATTGAAAAGGATATATCTCCTACCATGCTGGAGATCCAGATTTGTTTTCCAGTCCATACCCCCCACCCCCAAAGGATATGTTCCTTTATTAATGATAAATAGAGGGGGGTCTCAACAATATCACTAAACATGATTGGCAGTGGCAGTGAGGACAACCAATAATGTCTTAAAGGTCTAAAAGTCACAAAATTTAACATGTAGAAAAGAAATGCTATAATAATGGTACAATGCAATCAGCTACTCCAGTAAAGGGAGTGAGGACTGTATAGCACACAAAATATATGGGGGGATTTTATATTTCCAAGCCTGGATATGACGGTGATGTTGAGCAAAAACTACTTCTGAGGTACTGGCCTTTCCTGGTCCTTAGACAGAATGTGCTTCCCCCCTCTCCATGAGACCATCTGCTTCTGGAACAGCAGGCTTCTCCGTCTCTGGCTTAGCTGTCTTTATTTCCTAATGCAAAAGTTGAATCAAAATAGGAAAAAAAAAATCAATCTCGACACTAATCTCGCTAGACAATATCTGTTTGGTTTTTTTTTTTGTTTGTTTTCCTGAAGGGGTATGGATAGAAGGATGTTTCTGAATTCTGTGTTAATTTTCAACTGTTTAAAACACCATCTAGTACAGAATATTTTCTCTTTGGCTACATATCTTAGAAACATATCCAATCGCTCCTGTCTCAGTTGCTTCTGTGCCTAAAGTGTGTCAATATAGTCTCATGATTAAGATTGCAGGTTCTGGAACCAGACTGCTCCGTCTGAACCCCAGCTCTGACACCTGCCAGCTGCACAACTTTGACAAGTTGCAGCCTCCCTGTGCCTCGGTTTCTTCATCCAAAAAATACAGATAATACGGAGTTCTAACTCTTGAAGTTGTTACAAATTTGTGCATACAAAACATTTAGAACAGTGCGTGGCACATAGTAAACATGTTGGGGTATGTGTTATTTGCTACTTATTGCATTTTTTTTTTAGACTTCACTCTTCATAACTTATGTAGCAATGATGAACTGAACTTGATCAAAATTAGGGCTTCTATTCCCAGGCTTATTACCTGGTTGGCAGATACGAGTTATGGAACCATTCAAAGGAAAAACTCTTCAACGCTCAAGAAATCAATTTTAATGCAGTAGTAACTATTTTATTGACATATTTACAAAATATTACAAAGTGAAATACCACACTGATTCACCATATTACACAAGGGCTGCATACAGGCAAGACAAAGTATATGGAAAAAAACCTTTACTTCTGTCTTTGGCATTAGAAATCTACATAAATTTGCAGCATTTTAAAGATTCCAATACAAAGTATTAAACGCGGACAAAGAAGATGTAATCACGAAGAGGGGTTCTAATATCCTGTGCTAGTAAACCCCCAGCTCCAGAAATGCATAAGGGAGACCCAACACCATTTTTAAGGGAGGGCCTCTAATTGCCAGATAAACAGTATCAGCTACCATACCGCACACAGGAGCGCTTCAATTTGTATCAAGTTTCTCTCGCCATACCAACATTTGGCAGACAGTAATGGACAAAACATTCCCAGGACACAGAGTCGCAGATAAGACTTTATGGGAAAGACTCCACTCTAAGAGTATCCACCCTGAGGGTGTAACTTGACTATACAGAGAATTTTATAACATACATGTTAGTGAGCATTTACACATGTACAAAAAGTTAACTGGATTTAGCAAATAGCAATTCTTCTAAAACACAATCACAGTTCACGTAATTCTGAGGTAGACGCCCTGAATCAATCTTAGGTGAGAAGTCCTAGCCCAAGACGGTGTCTAAGAAGTGGGGAGACGCACCCCTGAACCTCACATTCTGGCCCTGATGTGGGCTTGGAAAAGGGCAGGACGCACCTACCTCGTCTCAGAGATGACACAAAATTTCAGAACTGAATGTTCCTAGTTTGCTCTATCAAGTTAATGTCTCTGATGTTTTCTTTAAACAAAAACATAAGGAACACTCTCTAAGTCCTGTCAGAACAGGACTTCTGCCATGGAGGACGTATTTAATCAGGAAAAGGCCAAATGAGTATCTTAAGTTGATTGATTTGATCGGGGACTCTGTACCCAATAGTCAGACTCCTGACATGCTCAGGAAAATGGATGCACTGGGAAACTGATCTTTCGACCAGTCCGTACTCAACCACAAGGCCTGCGGAGAGGGAGACTCTCAGAGAGAGGCTGGAAGCCCACAGCGAGGAAAACTCGAAAAGTCTGGTGACCTTCCTTCTGTCGCAGAAATGCATAATGACCCACCTGTGCTTTCTTTCTAAAATCCACATCGTATTACAGTAGTTGTTTGTGCTACTGTAAATGCACCAGGAGAATGTAGGAATCAGAGCGCCTGTCCCAGGTATTTTTTTCAGGGGAGGAAAAGGTATTGCTGCTATAAGAGGGTTTGCCAAAAATGATAGCCCTTGATCTGTTTCTGTAAACGATGCCACCTTACTCAGTCTTCTTGCTAACTTCCCTTAACATACCAAGGCAAGATTATTTCATATAGTGAATTACTACACTTCCAAAATCACCCCGATGAAATCATGAAAGTTTTCAGGATTTAATATGCAGATTCTCTCTTTGATGTGCTGCTTTTTTTCCTTCTCCAAAGTTTGCAAATATAATCAGGATATCAAATGAAGAATTAAAACCTCTCTGGGATATGTTACTTATGAAGCAAACCTGAGCATTTCCCTCGTTGATTTACCATAAGGAACATCCGGGGGTAAAAGTGTTGGCGAGGCAATGAGTCAGTCTCCTTGCTGGGCAGTTGAAGACAAGTAATGCCAGACCTTTCAGTAAGATGCCCACATGACAAACTCAATTTTTTTTTCCATGCTGGGAAAAGCAAAATTAAGCTTCTGGCTTTTTGTGCCATAAACAATTTTGGTGAATGCGACGTGGGAAGAAAGCAAATATGCATTTAACATTTACTACTGGCTGGCATTCATGGTGTCTGATCAGAAGAAGCGAAGAGAAACATGAACCAATCTGGTTTTCAGGGCTCTTTGGGGAAGAAAAGATTTTGGTTTTGCCCTGGTCCCTGACAATGACAGACTGGCAGGCTGCTTCTTGCACCGCTCCAGGCAAAAGCCATTAATCTGTCAGTATCAGCATCTTTAGAAATCCCAGCATTAAGATTTAGGAAGGGAAAAGGAGGGACAATGTTGAGCAGCCAGAAATGCAGCTTTTTAAACACTTCAGTTAATTCACAATGCTGTGAGGGTTCCTGTTTATCCCTTCTCTGAAATTTCTGGAGCAGAGTGCAGTGCTGGATTGGAATTTATTCATCCTCTTCCACATACGTGGATGGAAACCAGCCCACCTAAAAAAGAAAAGCAACCAACATAGCAACGTGACTTTGCATCTTGCACTTCAAAGGGCTCTACAAACAGCATTTCAATTTTATAACATCCCAATTATGCGAGGGTTTAATGCCCATTAGAGGAAGAAGACTGGTTTAACTGCTCTAGAAGACTGATCAAGTAAGTGATAGAAATGGAAGAAGAAAACAAGCTTAGACTGTGTTATAATCTGCTAGCACACAAATAAATATGTAAATTATATATAATACAAGAGATCTACTACATAACGATTCCTATTTCTGCCATGGAACAGGATGTGAACACAGAGGTACTTTGTCCCAATCTTTCCAATTTAGATCAGCAGCTTTTATAGATATTTTGAACTAGATAGGAAGTTTATACTCCAAGGCTTAGGGACAAAAAGGACTGAAGTTTCCCGGTACCACCTCAACTCTTTTTCCCAACAGGAAGTCATCAAACTTGCCCAGGGTAAATGTGATTTATCCCACTGTTATATTCGTTCAGCACATTTCTACTGAGGGCCTGTTATCAGCAAGGAGCAACGCCAGTCTTGGAAGGCCTGGGGTCTGCAGGGTGCAGGCTTCACACGCAGTATGGGGGCTTCTCGTCAGCACCCCCCAGTGGACGCCAGCGACTGCCCAGCCCCCTTCATGTACACTCACAACCGCGGGGAGAGGGACAACTCACCCTGCCATTCACTTCTCCTCGCCACCAGCCATTCACGCTCATCTTTGTGTAAATCTTCACCACATCTCCTTTCAACAGTGACAGCTCTCGCATGTCCCGTGCACAGAAGTCATACCGGGCGATGGCGATGCCCAGCACTTTCGGACTCAACACTGTGAAGACACGATGGGGAGTGAGAGCCGGTCGGCAGATGGTCAACACTCACACGAGCCGAATCAGATGAATTCTATCGATGCTATCAAAATGCACAGCCACGATTTCATTACAGACTAGTGATCATGGCAGGGGAGCTGGGAAGCAGCAGAATAACTGTCTCAGTTCAGGCGGGTTTGAGTCGAGTTCATTTCATAACATTTAAGGAGCCACTGTCCCGTTTTCACACTCTTCCTGAGAGCTTCAAAAACAGGCCTGGGCTTTTGTGCCAACACTGGTTAATGTCTAAGTTGCTCTCTAAGGAAACAGGTAGAATCTGAAGTAATTTTAGCATAAATTTCCTACTAATGGCACAGTAATCTATTTCTAACTAGAACCTCTGAGATAAAAGCTTTACATCCTAGCTAATGTAAATCCCAAAGTAATCTCTTCGACTAATACTCAAAACAACTGAATTTTTGCTCTGAAAGTCTCCTGTTAAGTCCATGGCTTCACATCTAGTTAGATGGCATTTTACCCCCAGCCAGGCTTTTCTGTTAAAATTACCTGGGAATAAAGTCACTTATTGATTTATATACAATTTTCATTTATTTGAAGAAGCTCCAATTGGTTTCACAGAAAGAACACACAAACACCATCCATATGTCTTTTTCCCTTTCCAACAGATAGTCTTACAGAAACCTTTACCAAAGTATTTACTTAAAAATAAGATGTCAGAATGTTCATCTCCTGTGTTCAGAGATTTTTTTTTTTTTTTTTTAACAGTAGGAGAGCTAACTTACTCCCTGCTCCCATGTGCTCTGCTCTGAGAGGAAAGCTATGTCAAGCTGCACGTGTTTGTTAGTCTCTGGGGTTTCATAATACATTTTATGCTAACTCCTTTACCTGTTGCTCTTTGGGGTTATGAAGTGTTTTCTATGATATGTTCAGTGATTCTGAGAATCACTCACCTGAGATTGATGGGATTTAATAAACCTTAAATGGTGAAGGAACGTAAGTATAAGAAAAAGAGACACCTGGGAACCACGGCACACCTGTGCTTCTAACTGTCCTCCCTTCCCAGCAGCGCGGTCAGGCGCCCTGGGACCCTGCCCACCTGGAGACAGGGTCTCTGGCCCATTATTCATGGCTTTGTAAGGGCAGACATTTTCTAGTCCCCAGGTGTTGCTCCTAAGATAAACCTAAAGGCAATGCTGTAGACTTCAGAACTGCAAAGGGAGTGAAAATAGGTCATTTTATCTCACTGTACAGGAAACAAACCACTTGAATAGTTTTCTTTCTGAAAACTGTCCCATTACTGGGGCACTACTCTGGGAGGTAGCGCACGTAAAAGCGCCTCTGTGATGGAAAAACCCAATCATCAGCTTAACTACACGGCCTTGCACAGGTCTCCTAACCCCTCTGAGCCCCATTTTTTCTCATTTATCAAATGAAAGGTTTGTATCAGATGACGTCTAAGGCCCTTCTAGTTCTAAAGTCTTTGATTCCATTGGGACCTATAGGTTGATTTTTTTTTCAATCTGTAAGAAAATATACATTACTTAGCCGTAATGTACTCCCTTAAATGCCGTACGAGCAACCATTAAACTCTCTGGCTGATGACAAAAATCAAGACCAAAACGCCTGCCACCAACTGAAGAGCCCCAGTCATCCTCTCCCAGCAATATGTACTAGATTTTACTCTTCTATTGGAGACAAAATTGGGATTTGGGCCCTATTTTCTATTTGTTTTCCTGGTGGAAAAAAAACCCTAGCTCTTCTCAACTAGGATTTCTGATTCTCAAGAGAATTAATGATTTTGCAGAGTAATTCGCTCCCCTTCATACTCCCAGCCCTATCCCTCTTCAGCCTCTCTCCATAAGACAAAATATAAAACGTCCAAGTGAAATACATAACACGGGCACACACACAAATAAAGAGGAGTGAAATGCCATAACAAACAATGATTTTAGCATAAGCGGAAAAGGAAGTGCACGGGGGGAATGAAACTCTAGGGACTGTTTGTGAAGTGATGTCTCTACATGAGAAGCCATACACAGAAGGAGGAATATTTTATTTGCAAACAGAAGCAGCTTGGACAGACATATACAAGCAGTAAAGCAGTACCTGACCAGAAAGGAGTAGAAGAAGGGGGGACAAAGCTGTAGTCTGGAGGAGTTACAAAAGAAAACCCACAGAACAAAGAAGGGGCTTAGAGAGAGAAAGAAAGAAAAAGAGAGAAGCAAGAGAACATTACGTATTGGCAAAAAGATTTTAATACATCTATTTTGTACTCTGTAATCAAAAGGAAATTGTCATGTCAAATTTGGGGCATCAAGGTTCACTTTCACGCACTGCTCTCCTATTGCCATTTTTAAATGAAGAACAAGTCAAATACATAATTTTACATTTTTCATGACATTAATTCTTCAGTTCAGAGCTGCCTTAGCCCTTTATAGGAACAAACAGCCAATCTTTTCCATGTTCCATCTTTACACCCCACCCATCCAAGGACGGCCTTCCCGTCTCAAAATGGTGCAAGATATAAAGAAGTAAGAGTCCATAGGGTAATACCAATGAAACATGGAGAGCCCATTGAAAATTCAGGAAATTATTCATATACTTTATTAGGAACTACCCCAACCCCCAAACCAAGCATGCACTTGCCAGCTTAGTTCTATTAGAAATAGAGTGGAAATCATTCTAAATATTAAATTCAGATAACAAAAGCAAACATATCTCCAAAATTATAAGGAAAAGCAGAAAAATTATATGGATCTGGATGCTCAAAATTTTGTTTTAGGTTTTGTAAAAAGAGTATTAATCAAATGCTTGTGTGATTTTAGATATATGCTCAATGTTTAACATTTATTTAAAGCTTAATATTCAGTATTTCATTTAATTATCACAACAATTTTAAGAAGAAGGTGCTATTACTGTTTCCATTTTATATGTGGGAAAAACCTGGATTCAAACCCAGGCAGCATGACTCCAGGCCCCACGATTTTCACTGTGGCATGACTGCGTCTACCACTGTCTTGGGGACCTCTCAAGTAACTATAAAATGCCATCCACCTGTGCCATGGTATCGTAACAACAGTGAATGAAGGCCTGTGCCACTGTATCTTAAAGTTATATGTTTTCTCCAATTATTTACCCTCTTCTTCTTACCTGGAATCAATTAGCTTGGGCTATACTCTCTTAGAAAGAAGACTACATTTCTTGGGCCACAAGAAGGAAAGCCTTACCTTAAGGATGGTAGAGCATGAGTTTGAAGGAATCTGGGTCACTGCAGACTTTATGGGCCAGGATCAGAGCTGACCTCTCCCCCTCCCCACCCACGCAAACCATGGACTAATTGCTTCAAGTTTTTATGTGAAAGAGAAATAAATGCCTGTTCTGTTTAAACCAATGTTTTTGGGGTTTTTGGTACTTGCAAGTGAAGCTAATCTCAATTGATACTAAAAAGATTTCTATACCCAAGGATGACATGACGGTGGGCTCAGCAAACTGGGAATGAGTTCAAATAACCTTCCAGTGTATTCTGCCTCTTTTGAGAGCACTACATGACTTGAGAGTCATGGAATTCTTCCAAAGTCAACAGTCTTGTCAGGAAAAAGTTCTAGGGATACCTAAAAATAGCGGTAGCTTATTAATGGGATCCTGGATAATGTGCAAGTGCAGAGACCAGGATACTTGGAGGGAGTTTGGCTGTTCTTGGAGCCATGGACCTTAGAACCTTCTTATACGCATTGATGATTCATGACACTTTCCTCACGAATGGCGTCCCAGGCTTACTTTTAAAGTACCATAAAGTATATCCTTATTGATAATCAAGATTCAGTTCCATTCCATTGGAAATCCTTAAGAAAATTTTGGTTTTTATAAAATATAGTGGCATGCAGTTACAACTATTTTTACAATCTTTCCAATTCATCTACATCATGCAGTATAACTGGTACATTTTGAGATCCTAATATATCCATTATTAAAGAAAGGAGAAGATGTCATTTCTAATTTAATGAGGTAAATGGCACACACCTAACTCTATTATTGGCAGAAAATCTGATGCCAAGATTCCTATCCCTGTGAGAACTGAAAACTGGAAGCCCTCATTCTACACATTAATTCTGGTTACTGTTGGAATTTTCCCCTTGAACTGTTTTCTAAGTGTCCCTCCTTAATTGTCTCTTGGGGACGATCTTAGCCATAAGGTAATAAAGTGAAACTATATTTCCCCAAATCTCTAATGCAGGTCACTTAAGTAAGGAATATGAAATAAAACAGGAGATAAGTTCAACTCCATAAGGATAAAATAAGAAATCTAGAAAACACAATTAAATGCAATTTAAATCATCTCAATAATAGGTAGAGACATAAGATCAGATAACCTGTTTGGGATCTTAAAATAGCTAACGTTACTGAAGTAATATGTGTAATGCCTCACCAAAGGACTTGGATCTCTGCTTTTAAAGACATCATCTCAGTGTGCTATCTCTCTTATTGAATCCTAAAAGCCATCTAAGCATTTGCATTCATGTCCAAGTAGTTAAAATTAGAATCTTCTCAAATATTGTCTAAAATATATAATCCTAACTAAACGATGGCTGTTTCATGATTCGGGCTTTGCCCCTCTGTTTACTTCACTCTTAACTTTTTTCCCTAACGCATGCTTAAATATGCCTTAGCTCCTTACCTGAAGTCTGTTCTGGGACTTCAAATGTTTTGAGGGCCCTGATAGGTGCTACAACTATTACCTGCCATTTAAATTGTCTAAAACCAAACTCACCCTCTGCCCCGCTGTAACCCAGCTCACCCCCCCACACACACACACTTCTGCTTTTTTCAGAGACTCCACTGTTCTGTTTCACAACCATCTTTGCAAATTCATTACATTGTTTGGCCCTTCCTGTTCCTTCTCCATGTAGAGGGCCTCTACCCACTGAAATAGAAGCTTTCCCTCACAGAATTCTCAGTTCCATCACCCCAAACCAGGTTATTTATGTCATTTCTAGACCAAGGCAACTGCCTCTCAACTGGCCTTGTTGCTCCTTTCTCTCATTTCAATACTGTTCCAAGTATGGCCTCCTAGCTCATCGTCCTAAAAGCAGATTCCATCATTTCATCTCCTAAATTATGGAATCAGAACTTTTGACTAGCATGCCACAGCAATCTGATCCCATCCTGCCTTTCTAATCAAATCTTTCACAATTTTCCCAAATGAATTCTCTCCATACAGACCAGCTTACACCCTGAGGTCCTCGGCTAAATTTCTAACTCAGTCCTGCTCATTCTGGAACGCTGTGCCATCACCGAGCCTCTGTTAACTTGTCAGTGATATTCCTATGATAACTGTGACTTTCTCTGAGATACTGAACAGCTACTAAATACTGCATGTCTTATGGCATAAGCCATGCTATGTGCCTGAGGGATCTTCTTAGGAGAAAAACGTTAATCAGTTTTGCCTGTCATCCAGTCTACAGCTCTCAGTCAAACATTTTAAAATTTGGTAGGGATGCTTTGTACTTTTCTAATACTGACGCATGACTTATTGTTGCCACTCTTGCTATGTGTCATTTTTTTCCTGGCCTTAGGTCCTTAATTCTCTTGAGCTGGCAAAAGAGTATTTACAGGCCCTGGCACCTATGGAGACAAGCATATCAAATAGCATGTTTCCCTAGGAAAATATATGTTTAAATCTAGATATAAACAACATCAGAATAAGCTATTTGAGAAAAAAAATATTCCGCAGAGGAGTTTAACCTCTAAAATATATTTATATCCTTACTGAGAATATATGTACCTATTTCTACACATATATACAGAGATACGGTTTTGTCATCAATTCCCACTACCATACCAGGATGCCCCTTGTCTATGAATTATTGGTAGACACATATCCTGACAAGAGAGCTAAAGGCTCCCAGGAATAGTGCTAGTCAGATGGGGACAGCAAAGTAATTATCTTCAGACCTCTTCCCTTCACACCTAACCTTATAGACAGCTGCCTGCTAGGGTATCACATTATTTTGAAAGCTTCTGGAGAGAAAGAACTCTTTTATTCATATTGTCATCCACTCAGACAGTATTAAATCCATATCGAGATCTTTTATTTGAAGTAATTATTTGTAAACTCCTTGCTTTAGTTAAGGGCCGATCTTTCTGCTTTCTCAAATACTTGTAATTCTGCATTTGCACAAACAAGGGAAAGTCTTAGAGACACTGTCACAGTGAAGCAAGCCTTTCTGGTTATCTGTCACATGTACAGTGGTCCCCAAGCAGCAGAGAAGTGGCTCATTATTTAGTTCTTAATATTTCTTATTAGGACATTTTAAGAGTAAATTCAAATATTCTTTATCAACTTTTCCAAGTTACACAAGCAGCCACTGAAATACACAGTCCGTAATAGAAACAGAAGTTATCTGTTAAGTAAGCAAGTCGGGAATAGAAGTTATTGGCATAGCCATGATCAACTGACTGGCATATCATTAGTGGATTTACTCAGTTCTGAGACTTGACTGAAAAGATAAAGGCACGCTGGTATGTTAATTTAAATAAATAAATAAATAAGAACACAGTGCTTACAGTAGAATAAAAAAAAAGTACCAGTAAATTGGCATCTGAAGCCTACATTTTTGTTATCAAGGCTAACGAGCCATCATTGTAAGCAATATGTCCTGCCTTGATCAGGATATTGATGTTCACAAGTAAATGAAAAGGTGCTCCATTTTTTCAGTAACATTTGGGATTTGTGCACTGTGGAGACCAAACTCAATCAGCACTCGAACTTAGGGATATTGATTATCAAGCCCTAAGGTATTTTTTTGAACTAACAATTACCCATTACACGTCTAAGTGCACATTATGCTAAGCATCTTCTAATTATTCTTCTCTGGGATGGACATCAACTGAAGTTCAGTTTTCAATTGTAACAAATGCATGTGTTCACACTCAGGACACACGGCGAAGTTGGTAAAAATATCAGGCGAGTGCCCTGGTCTCATCAATGCAGTGAGCACTGAGTTTGCTGCCCCGCAGTGGCCTGGAGGTCTCTGCAAAGAACTATGTTCCCATGTGGGGTGCTTTGATGAGCAGGCCAGGAGGTTCTTTTTACCAAGAGTGTCTACAGATGCCCTGGCAGCAGAGAGCATACTGAGCATTTAATGAATGTTTAATTTAAAGCTGCAATCCTTAACCTGATTTTGTTTTAGAAATTGGGCATGTCGTTTTTCTGCACATTCCCAGCAATATTTACATAGTATCAAATATCTGCTCCTCTACCATTAGTTGCTGCCCCCTGCACACAAATACAATAAAACAAAAAAGACCCTGTCTAGTGTTTATTGTACACTTTATAAATTGTCATTGAAAAACAAGAATTCAGATTGGTTTCATTTAATTGAATGCTGGCCTCTATAAGTGGACAAATTACCTTTAACCTGAAATTCTAAGCTCTAACAAGGAAAACTTGCGTCTAGAATGATTGGTAAAAAAAAAAATAAACAGCCACTTAGTATTCAATGTTGCAAGGCACAAACATATAAGGCCATTAACAAAAAAAACAAAATGATTATAAGTCTTTCCCTGTTTTTAAGTTAAATTAGATAATTTGCCTTGCCTAGGAAGTTCAGTTTATATATAGGCATTTCTAGTTTATCAAGATGTGAACTTGATTATAAATCTGAATTCTTTAAAAATAATTTATAGACCTTTATTAAATTACTATTAATATGCCAAGTACTGTGCCAGGTGCTACAGGAAATATAATAAATATGACAGTCTTCTTGCCTTCAAAGGAGCATAGAAACGAGTGAAGAGAGAGACACAAACAGAATCATACAGAGATATGGAAATAATTTATTTTCAATCCGAATGTTAAGACTAGATTTGGGACTCTATTAGAGCCCTTAAATAAAACCTCACAAAACTCCAATCTTCAAATTGTTCAGGTCAGAAACCTTAGCACCAGCCTTAAATATGCACTTGCTGTTATGCCTCACATCAGATGTGCCAGAACATCCTGTTGAATCCCTCCAGAACATACTGCCTCATGGCTGCATGTTGGTCAAGCCACCATCACCTCTCACCTGGAGTACCACAGTCACATCCTAACTGGCCTCCCTGTTTCTACCTTTGATCCTCTCTCCCCCATGGTCTTTTCTGAATACAAAAGCCAGAATGATCTTGTTAAACCCTAAAGTTACATCAGGTCTCTCCTTTGCCTAAAACCATTCGATGGCTCTCCATTTCTTCTAGAGTAAAGGCTAACATCCTAGGAGACCCTATAAGATCTAGTCTCCCTTCCCTCTCCTACCTCATTTCCTACTACATTACATTACACATGTCATTTCTATGATCCTTCCCTTTCACTGGCTCTCCCCTCTCTCACTTCCTTCAACCCTTTAATCGAGTGTCACCTTCACAATGCAGCCTATCTGATGTCCTATTAGGGGTAATGGATACACACCACTAGTGCCACATGGTACAGATAGAAAACAGGGTTTATTGAGAAGACGATATTCCAGCACAGAAGTAGTAGAGTGCACACAACTCCTCCAATTCTCTCTGCCCTATAGCTTGGGTCAGATACAGAGATGGTTTGCATTGCATGGTCAAAGTTCCAGGAGAGGGCTCTCTATATTTATGGGGTATTTACATAACTTTATAATAATAGACGCTCCCATGACATACAGATACTTGTAAGGAAGGGGAGCCTCTGGAACCAGTGGCTGGTGTCAGCCTGTTCTACTACTGAACTAACTCAGAACTGCTAACCCAGATTTCTGCTAAGCCTCTAGCTCGGTTTCTCTCCAACCATCTCAGTTAAAACTGTGAGTCATCACAGCACTCCTGAGCACTACCACCTCAATGTTTTTCCATAGCACTCATCAACATCTGCCAAACCATATCATTACGTATTTCCATCTAGTGTCTCTCTTCACTGACACATAAGTTCCATAAGACAAAGGATTTTTGTCTGTTTGGTTCACTGCTATATATCCTCAGTACTTTAAACAGAGCCTTTCCTGAAGTCGACTTTCAGTAAAGATCCACTGAATGCATGACTGTGGGGATCTACGGAAAGGGTTATTGGGAAGAACATAGTACTAAAGAAGAGATGAGGAAAAGAAGTTCTTGGACTCATTCTGTAGGGAGAATTGTGCTCTTTAAGGTTATTCACTGGAAAGAATGAGCTTTGAAGGGGAAAAGTCTGAGCCAACAAGTCAGTTGATACTGAAATTATTGTACTCGGACTAACACACTGGAGTACATCCATGGGAGGGTGGCCAGAATGGTGAGATATTTGGCAACTATTTACATGAGGAGGGGTTGAATAATTTGAGGTAGGTTATTTAACAAAGAAAAAAGAAAGAAAGAAAGAAATAGTGGGAAAGGGAAAGTATACTGATGAAAGGCTATCATAGTAGAGAGAGTACAAAGTATACTTATTTAGAATAGTTCTAGAGAGATTAACTAACTATGGTAAATAGCTATAGTAAGTCTATTTCTGGACCAAACTCTGGATCAATATAAGAAAAAAAAATAAATTTGTTCAAAACAATAAATTGGTTATTTTGTGTGTTAGTGCATATAAAGTCACTTGAGTATTCAAGGCTGATGATGACCTCTCAGGAATGTTATAAAAAGGTAATATATGAAAAGACCTCTACCAGGGCTATTGTAGCTGATAAGTTTGAGGTGCCTAGATACATGTTGATGAGTGCTATGGAAAAACATTGAGGTGGTAGTGCTCCTGAGCACTGTGATAACTCACAGCTTTAACTGAGATGGTTGGAGAGAAACTAAGCTAGATGCTTAGCAGAAATCTGGGTTAGCAGTTCTGAGTTAGTTCAATAGTAGAACAGGCTGACACCAGCCACTGGTTTCAGAGGCTCCCCTTCCTTACAAGTATCTGTATGTCATGGGAGCATCTATTATTATAAAGTCATGTAAATACCCCTGTAGTCTTATCTACTGCTTAAACATTAAGCTACATTGTATGAAACACTTACATGGTACATGTGATACAGTGTTTGGAGCATATAGTACATACTCAGTAAATGTTGACTGCATGAAGCAATGAATGAAAGTATAGATGAATGAACGAATATGTGCGTGAATGAAGGAGTGAAGGGAAACCCTAGCTGAGTCTTTACTAAACCTCTCATGAAATTAGGTGTAAAGAGAGGCAAAGAGTTAAGACCTTCTATATTTTTATAGATTTGGAGTCAGTAAGGGAAGTTGCATATCAGTGATGTATGTCAAGAAAAAAAAAGCTCTCAGTATTGATCTTCACAGCTAAGAGTCTGGTCCAATCTTTAGAAAGAAAAATGTAAATTCCTCTCAGTTTAGATATACTTCTGCTTATTTTGCAGGCAAGAGAGACTACAGAAAAGAAAATTTTGGATCAGGGTTGCCATCAGAGGGCCCTAGAGCCAATGAGAGAACACTATACATATTAACTGAGTTGTAATCAATTTTGAATTTAGAATATCAGGTTATATGAGAAAGGGCAGTATAAAAGATGAGAAATACTAAGAATTTAAGAATTGCTATTTGAGATTTGAAAATTTATTTCTTTTGAATGGCTTTGAATACTAATTCAGAATTCTAATCTGAATGATTAGAATTTATATCTACGAGCCACATTCTGAAGTCACCCAGGTATTGGAGGCCAATTTTTACAGTAACCCTGCACAATATTAAAAAAAATACCTTTTAGTAGCCAGTAAAGCTCTTGAAATAAGTAAATAAAAATGGGAAGCCCTACATGACCTTATGATGAAGATGTACAGCTGTGGTTGATCAGTTACTCATGAACTGTAAATTCTGTGAACTTAATAGGCAAGTTGTGGGAAAAGAATATAAAATGTTAGCAGTATTTTACAACTAACTTAGCCCACAGAATAGTGTGCACACCGGGAAAGTATAGTTGAATCCCAGCAAATGGAAGTGAGAAACCAAAGTCCCAATGAAAAGGAGGGGGACTTTACGAATACATTAAAAGTTGTCAAATGAGGCTAAATGCAACATTTCACACTGGGTAATGGTATTGGTAGTGAAAGCAGCAGCAGCAGTTGTAATAGCAGGAGCTAAAACATACAGCACTTCCCACATGCCAGACATTGTTCTAAGTACTTCACAGATGCTAACTCTTCTAAGGCTCATAACATGAGTATTAAACATTATGAGATAGTGCTACATGGAGAAATAAGTTAGGAAAACACTAGGTTAAATAAAGCTAACCAAATCTTTTTTATGCAGGTCTTCTCAATGCCTTTAGAATGCTGACAAATTGTGAATTTCCTGCAGGGGATTATATTACATAAGCAGTGTTACATCTGTCTAAAAAAGGAAACCTTTTCACTAGTGGTTCTCACGGGGGACTTACTAGAGGTTCATGAATACTCCACTAAAAATGTTAATCTAATGTTTGCAAAAGGGGGGTTAAACATACAGTGTCCTGTTAATTATCAAATGTTTGTATATCAGAAAGGGTTTTTAGGTTCTCTTATGCCAAAGAAAATATTTTATACAGTGTTTCAGACATGGTCATGCAGGTGTTGCTTGGAAACCTGCATTGGCTCTCAGGAAGACAGTGTAGTTAGTTGTAGGAAAGCTACAATACATGGAGGATGCTTCATTATATTAAGCATGGACTGCCTATCTGCCCTAATAATGCAAAGTCCTCTTATAAAACTCTAAGGTATAAACATTGAAAGAAGAAAATGTTAAATACAGAAGGAAAAATTAGAGAAAAATTTAAGATTAATACTATCAAGTGTAATAAAGAATTTGGTCTCAACCCAAAGAGGTCTGTTCTTTTTCCCTGGTAGGCTACTTCTAAACCCTTGGAATTAACCTTGTGATAGGAGTGTCTTTGCTTTTCTTGGCTGGCCTCTCAGACCACACATATAGATTATTCTAAGAAAATGGGTCAGGGTGGGGACCGGCCACAACAGAAACATGGACCAAATGATTATAGGTTTGGGATTTGAGTCACATGGCATCAGCCTGACCACAGAGGAGGCAAGGGAAAGAAGGCTGGAGATTGAGTTCAACCATATGGCCAATGTTTCATTCAATCATGCCTATGTAATGAAGCCTCAGTAAAAACTTTGGACAGTGAAGCTTGAATGAGCTTCCCTGGTTGGTAATACTCTTTATATACAGTCATATTTAGATGTTAGGAAGTTTCATGGTCAGGTTCATGTATCAACTTGGCCAAGTGGTGGTACCTGTTTGTCTGACTGGGCAAGTGCTAGCCTGTCTGTTGCAATGAGGACATTTCATAGAATTAAATCATGATCATGTCAGCTGCAACCACTGCTGATGCCATTTGTAATCAGCCAAGGGGCCTGTCTTCTACAATGAGTGATGCTCAATCTAATCACTAGAAGCCTTTTAAGGAGGATTCAGAAGAGACAGGCTCTCTTCCTGCTTCAGCTGGCAAGCCTCTCCTGTGGAGTTCGTCCAGACCCTCAATCGGAATCGTTGGCTTCACAGCCTGCCCTGTGGATTTCGGAGTTGGCATTCCCGCGGTCATGTAAGACACTTCTATAAATTTTATATTTGCGAGTGTTCTCTGTTGATTCTGTTTCTCTAGAGAAACCTAACTAATACAGGAAGTTAATACATTCCTGAGGACAATGGAAACTTTGCATTTGGAATCCTCCCAGACCTTGCCTTATTTGCCTCCTCCTTTATCTGGTTCTACTTTGTATCCTTTTGAAAAATAGAATAGTGTCCTAGTTTGCTAGCTGCTGGAATGTAATATACCAGAAACAGAATGGCTTTTAAAAAGGGGAATTTAATGAGTTGCTAGTTTACAGTTCTAAGGCAGAGAAAATGTCCCAATTAAAACAAGTCTATAGAAATGCTCAATCTAAGGCATCCAGGGGAAGATACCTTGGTTCAAGAAGGCCGATGAAGTTCAATATTTCTCTCTCAGCTGGAAGGGCACATGGCAAACATGGCGGCATCTGCTGGCTTTCTTGTGGCTCTACAAAAGGGACTCTCTCCAAAATGTTTCCTCTTTTAAAGGATTCCAGTAAGCAACTCCACCTTCAATGGGTGGAGACACACCTCCATGGAAATCATCTAATCAAAAGTTACCACCCACAACTGGGTGGTTCACATCTCCATGGAAACAATCAAAATGCTCCCACCCAGGGAATGTCAAATGGTGCAACCACTGTGGAAGGCAGTTTGGCAGTTCCTCAAAAAGCTGAATATAGATTTGCCATATGACCCAGCAATACCATTGCTAAGTATCTACTCAGAGGACTTAACGGCAAAGACACAAACGGACATTTGCACACCAATGTTTATAGCAGCATTATTTACAATTGCAAGGAGATGGAAACAGCCAAAATGTCCATCAACAGATGAGTGGCTAAACAAACTGTGGTATATACATACGATGGAATATTATGCAGCTTTAAGACAGAATAAACTCATGAAGTATGTAACAACATGGATGAACCTCGAG